>VDFB02242952.1:284709-341705 GCA_007258455.2 Sequoia sempervirens | reverse complement strand
TCAAGCATTGTTGCAGCATTTTACTACTAGGGTTTGGTGGGTTGTAGCATCTCATTTGTTCATTCATCATTATCCTTCTTCATTTTCTCTCATTTCAATGTTTAATTACCAAACAAGGGGCTTGACCAAGGCAAGCCCCTACCTACTAACCCCCCCAACATTTTCCCCTCTCTTTGCATGTGTTTTACAGGTTTTGAAGCCAAGTATATTGAAGAGCAAGATTGGAAAAGTTGTCACCAAATTTTTAAAGCAATTCATAGTTGTCAAAGTTGCAAGAAAAGCTTAGAGAAGACCTCCATTTTGAATTTTACACTTTCAGACCTGGATCTGAGTCAAGAGTAGAAAAGCAAACGAAAAGCCGCAGTTTCTAGTTTAGAGTTTCCTAAAACCCTAAAGTGGATTGATTCGGCACAGGAGGTGAATGAGTCCCACTAGAGCTATTTGAAAAATATTTTTCTAGATCTAAGCATCAAGCTTTTTGAAACTTGTTCCAGAACTGTCACCCATAAAGTGGACTAATTCAGCAAGGCTGGTGAATGAGTTCCATATGACATCATCAATAGAATTTCTAGAATTTTAGGACCTCATTTTGGTCTTTAGGTGCATACATTCTGTTTCGCCACTTGATGTTTCAATTTCTTTGTTGTTTTAGGTCATTTAGCATCTTGCTTGCATATCACACTGTATTTTAAAACATATTGTCTTTTCAAAGTTTACACTTGGTGGTGAACCCCTTTGTAATTTATGATCAATCCCCTTGGATTCAGCCCTTAGCTAGATCTCTTGCCTCCTTTACATTCTTGGGGTATACATCTCAAGGGAAATCCTTAAATGCTAGTCGGAAATTGTCATCCTAGTTGCAAAACCGTAGAGTACATTATAAATTTCTTCTAAACATTTTGGTGAACCTACATTTAAAGAACACCTTAAAGTCTTATTTGGAGTGAAATTACATCTTAGATCTAGATTGCATTGCATTCACTTGTATTTTAGGGTTTCAATTTTGCATTAGTGAAAAGTCATTTTATCTTTATTTTTGCATCCAAAAACATTGAAAATAAAAAATAGCTACATCTATAGTTTAGTTTCACACCATACAACATTATAGACAGTAAAATTTCATTGAAAATCATTGAAAACATAAAAAAAATCACCATCTGGGACTCATTCTCCACCTTGGGTGGATAAGTCCCTTTACCTATTATACACTACATTTTTTTGGATTAATTTCCCTATTTCCAAGCTTCTATTTGTTGTTGTTTCCTTTCTATTTTAGTTTACAAACTATAATTTTCATACATTTCATTGCATCTATTTTACACTAGTTCATTTTGTGCATTGCTCAAAATAAAAATTGCATCTAGAATATTTCATTTCACATTGTTACACAACTTAGAATCTAAACTTTACATCGTGGACATGTGCTTTGGAAAGTTATGGTTGTCCTTGAAATCCTTAGTAGATATGTCAAGTTGTGCTTTTAGAAATAACCCTAATGACTTTGAACTCACTTATGCTCCTTCAACTCCTAATGCATGTCCTTCTTGTAATGTTGAAATCATTGGAGAAGATGATGTAAGCGTGAATGAGCTCATCAATGATTGCCTTGACAACCTTGAAGCTAATGCAGCCTTCTATCTAGCAATGAAACAACCAACCTCACCTATAATACCACCAATGGAAATGTTTGAATACTTAAACCTTGAATGCTTACAATCTTCCTAAAGAAAGGATTTGATACAACAAGTGAACATGAAATTCATCAACTCCTAGAACAAATACCAAATGAGGAAACAAAAGGGTTAGGATATCAAGATCCTCATCACAACAGAAACATTCATAAAGAATACTAAATGTTTACTGAAGATGGTCGGATTGTCCTAGACCCCGCTGCTATAACGATTCTCCTTCTCAATGAGAAACTAGAATCTCTTAGTGACAATAACAAAGATGGTAGGATCACCATAGATCCTCTTCCTCAACATTCAACTAGAGAAATTGGTTAATCAAGAAAACACAAAAGACCTTATAAGCTACAAAAGATACAACCCCTCGTCTACCACCTAAAAGTGAATGAAAATTACTGAATTGTATGTTTTTGGAATATGATGATCTCTTAAACTTCTAGGGTTTTGCACCTAAAAGGAGAGAGGTGTCCCAAAAATATTTATGGTTCATTGAAGAATAATGCAAATATGATTGAAATATGTCTAAATAGAATGTCCCAGACGCAAAGAATTGTAGACATGAAAAATATCTTGATCAACTAAATACGATTCTTCTTTAATCACACCTTTATTTACCATTTAATTAATTCATCTTAATTCCTCTGTTAATCAATTAAATTTATTTAAATCATCATCCCCTTTTTGATTAAATAAATCATTTTATTTATTTTAAAGTTCATCTTTAATTAAATAAACCAATTTTATTTAATTTATCTTTACCACTAACATCATCCCCTTTAGTTAAATAAATAAAAATATTTATTTAACTAAGAGATCTTGTACATAATTTATATTAATTGAAACAGCTACTTCAAACCCAAACCTTAAAGTGTGTGGTAAACAGGCAATGATAAGCTATGGAATTTAAGCTAAACAGGAAAGCCAATGGAGTTCAATATAGATGGAGTCCATTCTATTCTATATTGGAGTAGCAATGAAGGGAGGTCTATTTCCTATTACTAAACAAAATTAACAAAACCAAATTTTTGGTTTTACTTATTATTTTTAAAATCAATTACAAATCACCTTGCAAACAATTATTTTTTCCTATGAAAAGTACGCTTGTTCAAAGATTATATTTCTGAAAAATAAGGTTTGCACTAAAAAGGAGGAAAACTAACCGTGTACCAATTGTAATATTATTGCCTATAAAGGCATGGATGGTAAACTACTATTTACCGAGAAAATTATTAATCAAACCTGGAACAAAACAAAATGCTTCAACAGTCAGGAATAATACTTGCTCATGGAGCCACAGATTGCATTAAATACTTAATTGACCAATTTGATAATCAAAGCTGAGTCTATTGTCAGCACTTGTTGAGTATGGACAAAATCTGTTGCTCGTTTGCAACAAGAAAAGTGCATTTAATGTCCACAAACTTACAGTCCGGATGTACCTAACACTACCTGTTTGAATATATGCGGTACAACTAAGTTTATTCCCAATAGTAGCAGGATATTCCTAATTGTTTAACACTACTGCTTGTCATAGAGCTGCTCTCTGACAGGGGCTGAACAATCTACTCCTGGTATGGTACGAGTTTCAACCACAACACTTTGAGGCTGAAGTCGCAAGTATTCACACATCTCTTTTCTATAGCCCTCTTTTTCTTGTATACCACGCTCTTGATAAGGCTGCCATAAAAAATCAAATTAATATAAACTCAATATAAACATTTAGTATATATGGTTATAAGTAAAACACTAATTTTGTCATTTACATACAAGTTTTTCATCCTCATAGCCAGTTCTGTTCGGCCTTGGTGCATTAGGATCCTTCCTAGTCACTAGCTTCTTTTTCCGCCTACGTTCAATCTGATGTTCCGTGACAGAGGCTTTGAGCTCATTACCCATGCTATTCATAAAGGGAGATACAGTTGCATGCTGTGGTACAGTCCTGGAAGGAGGAACATGGTACAAAACACCCCTCATTTGCCTCGTCCCAACTGTCACATTGACTAGGTAACCATGCTCAAATTTTCCATCAATACAGCCAGTAACAACACTTCCAATCGATGATGCTGGGTCAACTGCATCAAAGTTGTATTTATGATTAAATTTATTAATATGGACAAATGTTTACAGTTGTAATACAAAGGTCAGTCCCTAATCAATGAATTATTTAAAATATTGGTTACAAGCAAAGACCTCCAAGTGCTTGGGCAGACTCAATCTTCTGCTTTTTCATATCTACTACAGGACCCTCCGACAGCAAATGAGAAGCTGGAGATACTGAAGGAAGTGAAACTGCTTATACAACAGAAAGTATACAATTATGTGAGATAAACAAAAATTAATGTGAATATAGCACAGTTTGAAATAACAATTAAATACAGTTTTATCTAGATAAAATTAGTGGTGGCACTACAGAACCGTTACACTGAAAGAAGTAAACCTGCACATAAAACAAACGAGGCACTCGTAATTGTTGGAGGAAAGTTGAACACCAAAGTGATCTCTTTCCATTTCCTATTTTTTGGTGATAGATCTAAGTCTCAACTATAAGCTTTAAACTCTGATCAAAACGTAGCTATATTAATTTTCAAAAATAAATTTACAGGGTTGAACTAAATTGTAGATATACCAGTTACACAATATACATTCTTGAATGTGGACACACATGGACAATTATATCTTCTACAGTCCATATGATGTGTTTTCGTGAATATTAAACATGAGAAGCAAATGAGTATGTGTTCCTTTCTGCAGGGTCAATTGAACCATAAATTTGGTGATTCGATGATGTTAATTAATGTTTGACATTCGAGAATATAATTATTATGTGAAAGTTAAAGTTTTGAAGTTCTTTTAAAAAAAATTTTAAAAACAGTTACATATAGTGTGATTTAAAAATCTATATTGAGCCTAGAACATGAAAATTAAAGTATTGATGAGGTTAAAAGTAAAATAGATTAAATTGATAAAATTTAAATATATTCAATTTATTCTCTCAAAATTTTAATTATTATATGTAGATATATTTCTAGAATAATATCAATGAAATTTTGAACAATGAACTAACTTACAAGAATCTCCTACTTGACATATATTTTACAACTATAGGTATTTGAGAGATTTTTTTGAGCTAAGATAAAAGAGTACTTTTATATTCTCCATCTATTGCAATTAGAAGAAAATTACAAAAATCTCATACTTGTCATCTGCATATATTTTACAACTATGGGTATTCGAAAGATTTTTTTGGAGCTAAAATAAAAGATTTAATAAGCTATTCCATTTATAGTACAGTCAACAAGGATTTCATTCTATGACAGAAAATCTCAACAAGGATTTCGTTCTAGAGAATAGGGTTATGGGTATTTGAAAAATTCTTTTGAGCTAAAACAAAAAGAGAAATTTTATATTCCCCATTATGAATTTAATAAGTTATTACAATTACAGGAAAATTATAAGAATCTCCTACTTGTCATCTACAAATATTCTACAATTATTGGTATTTGAAAAAAAAAATTGAGCTAAAATAAAAGAGTACTTTTATATTTTCCATTATGAATTTAATATGCTATTCCAATTACAGAAAAAATTACAAAAAATTACAAGACATCTCCTTATATTTTACAACAAAGGGTATTTGAAAAAAAATAAAATTGAGCTAAAATAAAAGAGTACTTTTCTATTTTCCATAACTAATTTAATAAGCTATTCCAATTTATAGTACAATTGTAATGAAAGAAAATCTCAACAAGGATTTCATTCTGTAGAATAGGGTTATAAATATTTGAAATATTTTTTTGAAATAAAATAAAACAGTACTTTTATGTTTTCTATTGTGAATTTAATAAGCTATTCCAATTTATAGTATAGTTGTAATAAAAAAAATCTCAACAATGAAGCACAAATAAACATAAAAGTATAAAATGATAAAATAATATTACCAACAATCTCTATGCCATGATTGAATCCCGTTCATTGCTCTTCACCATTTTGTTTTATGTCAAAGAATTCGATAGTAGTTGTGGTTATCTCTAGCTAGCTAGGGTTGAAATGAAAGCGATAGGTCTCTTTTATAGAAAACCAAATTTGAATGAAGGTTCAAGATCAAATGATGAAGATCAATGGATAAGATTGCTTGAGAAGCAATGAAATAGGGTTAGGGAAAAATAAGGTTTAGTTAGGGATGGGTGGTGGAGATTAAAAGGTAATAAAACCTTATCAAGGGTGGAAATTAATTGAGATGTGAAGGGTTAAGAATGACACAGATAAAGAGAAGGGATAACAATGACACAAAAAAGAGGTTGTGAAATAAATTAAATAATTATAAAAATAAATATTTAATCTAGGAGGGAAAGTGAAAAATTAAATAATTAAAACAATTATTTAAAAACAACAATTTAATTAAAAATGGACAAAGTGTTAAATAATTAAAATAATTATTTAATAAGAAAACAAATGGTAGAAAATATTTAAAAATTTATTTAATTATAGAAGAAAAGGCTAATGAATAATTAAATAATTAATAATAATAATTATAGTATGCAAGTCATTACCATAATGCCCAAGACATAGGGAAGACACGTGCAAATTGATTTTTGGTTTTTTCTTTATGTTAACAGTTAGCATTAAGGCATATCGATTTGATTATTGTGTAAGGGACCCAACTTAGATTTGATTTACCCTACTTCCACTTGTCTAGGGTTTTAGTTTCATTGGCTAGCTCTACCCGATGTGACATTGCCTATCCCATAAACCATTATGTTTTTCTATCACCACTTTTATGTAGTTCTTGTCTTTCATTTTCATGATTTTCGCATACCCTGATATGCGGCCTCATGCTCATGATACTGGTGAAGCTTGTGTCCAGATAGTTATTTTTTGTGGCTCTCAGCATGTGTGGGTTTTTAGATAGTTGTGGTATGGTTATTCTTTGACCATCCTTTTATTTACTCCCTTCTAAGAAAAGTTTTATTGCTACTAGGGTGCCATATCGTTTGCTTCTTTGTTTCAATATTTTTATGGCTAAAGAGCATCATCTATTTGATATAAATCCACCCATCTTCCTCTATTCTAGAAAGAGTTAGTTGGTGGCTTATGTGTTGATTACTGATAACCGCCTTGAGGGTTTTCTCGGGTCATTGGAGCGTTACCGTGTCAGTAGCTGCCAAAGGTTGTGGTGTCATCTTTGGCCCAGAAGATTTCTTGCTATTTTGGAGGGGTTTTGGCATCAACCCATCTGGGTGAGGGTGAACCACTGCCCAATGAACTTTGACTTTCTGAAGCAGTTTTATTATCTCGTTCCTGTTGCATAATTTAAGTGGCTATCTACCTTTCATGCTTCTCAGGAATCTTAGTGTTAGTGTCCTGTTCACCTTCTTTTTGTAGTAGTCGAGAGGCAAATGTCATATTAGTAATTGTAGTTAGAGCCATTTGAAGATTATAGATAAGCCTTATTCCCCATTATGGGTGTTGTTTTGTATCAATGGTTAAAGTATTAGGGTTTTTCTTTACAGCAGTTTGTGTTTTTGTAAAGTGAAGTATAAATTTTGTAAAAATTTGGGCTTCTATATTGATTTTTGTCCCATATTAAAACGTTCAAAAGGAAAGTGCTTTGTAATAGATTAGTGAATACATACGATTGGCTCACTGGTTAAGCTTTCTTAAATTATTTTTTGTAAGTGACAATTTAGTATTGTTTAGCTCTATCTTTTGATCTTGAAGGTGGTGTTGTAATGTATCAAGGCTTCTATTTCATCAAAATGTGTTGTAATAGATATCTTGGAGTGGTGTTGTAACATCTTGTAAATGTTCACATTGTTGTAGGACCTTTATTTCACTAAAATAAGCCTTAATTGATGTCTTGGAACAGTGTTGTGAAGTATTGTAAACACTCACATTTTTCCAAGACCTTTATTTCACTAAAATATACTTTAATTGTCCCTTTACAAAAGTGTTGTAAAGTGTTGTAAGGAATTTTCCCACTTTTCTAGGGTTTGGAACATATTTTTAACCAAATTGAGCTTAATTGGGCCCCTTTCTAGGGTGTTTTAAGGTGTTGTAACACATTTTCACATTCTTCTAGGGATCTTATTCAATAATTGGGATTTATTCTTCCTTAATTAGCCCCAAATTACAACCTTGAGCCTTAATTATGATCATTTTCAAGATAAATCCCGACCAGGCCATTTAAAACACTTAAATACCAAAAACCACATAAAATCACCTAAGGTGGGACCCATTTGCCACTTGTGGTGAATGAGTCCCCCTTAACTCAAAATTTAAATTTAAATAAAAAATATTGCAAGATTTGATCTCCAATATCTAAGGTTGACCTGTAGTGTTGCATTTTCAGGATTTCCTACATAATTGAGTATAAATACAAGGTTTAATCACTCATTTTCATACTAGCAACTTGAGTATTCATACATTATAGCAAATTAGAATTCACAATTCTTCACAAGAGCTTTCAAAAGTTTGCAATAGAAAAATTTCAAGTACTTTTGTAGCATCTTCAAGTGTCATCCATCATATCAAAGATTATTTGCATCATGTTTGTTCTTGAGCTAACATTTTTTATCTAGGTGTTGATGATTCAAGCTAGCATTGCATTCAAGATTACATCATTCCAAGCAAGATTCAATAAACACATCCATTATAGCCCTTTCAAGCATTGTTGTAGCATTTTACTACTAGGGTTTGGTGAGTTGTAGCATCTCCATTTGTTCATTCATCATTATCCTTCTTCATTTTCTTTCATTTCAAGGTTTAATTACCAGACAAGGGGCTTGACCAAGGCAAGCCCCTATCTACTAAGCTCCCCAACATTTTTCCCTCTCTTTGCATGTGTTTTACATGTTTTGAAGGCAAGTATATTCAAGAGAAAGATTGGAAAAGTTGTCACCAAATTTTTAAAGCAATTCAAAGTTGTCAAAGTTGCAAGAAAAGCTTAGACAAGACCTTCAGGTTGAATTTCCCACTTTTGGATCTAGATTTGAGTCAAGAGCAGAAAAGCAGACCAAAAGCCATAGTTTCTAGTTCAGAGTTTCCAAAAACCCTAAAGTGGATTCATTCAGCATAGGAGGTGAATGAGTCCCACTAGAGCTGTTTGAATTTTTTTTTTCCAGATCTGAGCACCAAGTTTTCTGAAACTTGTTCCAGAACTATCACCCACAAAGTGGACTAATTCACCAAGGCTGGTGAATGAGTCCCATTTGACATCATGAATAGAATTTCTAGAATTTTAGGACCTCATTTTAGTATCTAGGTGCATACATTCTGTTTCCCCACTTGTTCTTTGAATTTCTGTATTGTTTTAGGTCATTAAGCATCTTGTTTGCATATCACACTATATTTTCAACATATTGTCTTTTCCAAGTTTACACTTGGTGGTGAACCCCTTTGTAATTTTTTATCAGAACCCTTGGATTTAGCTCTTAGCAAGATCTCTTGCCTCCTTTACATTCTTGGGGTATACATCTCAAGGGCAATCCTTGAATGTTAGTTGGAAATTGTCATCCTAGGTGCAAAACCCTAGAGTACATCACAAATTTCTTCTAAACATTTTGGTGAACTTACATTTAAAGAACACCTTAAAGTATTGTTTGGAGTGAAATTACATCTTAGATATAGATTGCATTGCATTAGGGTTTTGTATTACATTCACTTGTATTTTAGGGTTTCAATTTTGCATTCATGAAAAGTCATTTCAGCTTTATTTTTGCATCCAAAAATATTGAAAATAAAAAATCGCTACATTTGTAGTTTAGTTTCATATCATACAACATTATAGACAGTAAAATTTCATTGAAAATCATTGAAAACATAAAAAAAATCACCATCTAGGACTCATTCGCTCCCTTGGGCGAATAAATCCCTTTGCATATTATACACTAAATTTTTTTGGATTAATTTCCCTATTTCCAAGCTTCTATTTGTTTTTGTTGCCTTTCTATTTTAGTTTACAAACTATACTTTTCATACATTTCATTGCATATAGTTTACACTAGTTCATTTTGTGCATTGCTCAAAATAAAAATTGTATCTAGAACATTTCATTTCACATTGTTACATAGCTTAGAATCTAAAATTTACATCATGGACATGTGCTTTGGAAAATTATGGTTGTCCTTGAAATCCTTAGTAGATATGTCAAGTTGTGCTTTTGGAAATGACCCTAATAACTTTGAACTCATTTATGCTCCTTCAAATCCTAATGCATGTCCTCCTTGTAATGTTGAAATCAATGGAGAAGATGATGACAATTTGAATCAGTTCATCAATAATTTCCTTGACAACCTTGTAGCTAATGTAGCCTTTTATCCAAAAATGAAACAACCAACATCACCTATATTACCACCAATGGAAATGTTTGAAATATTTTTTATTTTTAAGCCAAGTGGGACTAAGTCACCCCAAGTGGCGACTTAGTCCTAGTAGTGAAATTTAAGTGCATGTTAGGAATTAAAGTGTATTAAATGATGTTTAACATGATTATTTTCAAAAATATACTTAAGTAGGGCCTATAAGTGTATAAAGGGGTCATTTAAGCATAAGAAAGGGTTAAATTATTAATGAGAATCCTAGAAAAGTGTGAAATTTTGTTACAACACTTTGAAATAAGGCTTGGTAAGCAATAGAAAGAGATTATTTAAGTTAATTATATTAAAAAGATCCTAGAAAAGTGTGAAAGTGGGTTACAACACTTCACAAAAATTTTACAACGCATCATAAAGTTCTTATTTATTCAAAAGGATCAAAGACCTAATGTGAATGTGTTGACCACATTACAAAACTAGGCCAACATCCATAAGAAAGACCCAAATGAGCGTGAAAATGTTAAAAGATACATTTTTCTACGCTACGTTTATCCCCCACTTTAGTGAGAGGATGAACTTGATTCAAACTCACACCAAAGTATCCAAACATGCACATCAAGAGGGATCCAAATGCACTCAGGATAGCAAGATGAGACAACAATCAAGAGGGGTGATCAAGTCACCAGGATCAAGATCCCATTGCAAATAAAACATTTGCAAAAAGGAACACACATAAAAATTATGTAAAAGAATGAAAAAGGAGAGAAAGGAGAAAAGGAAAGAGAGAATCAGATCAAGCTTTAATCGTTTTCCCATCCTATTCTGGATCAAATCTAGTCTATTTTTCCTAAAAACAACATACACTCACTCTAAGGTGATGAAACTCATGGCTTTTCACTGAGTGATAAGGCCTAAAAGGTGAGAAACATACACTCATGGTTGGTATGCACTCACACACACATAGGTGTCTATGGGGAAATTCATTCCTCATAATGGGCTTCTTGCTCAACCACACCAAAGTTATACCTCCTAATAAATTTAATAAGGCACCATAAAATAAAATGACTTTTCAAGCTTCATGAGACAAGAAAAACTTTGTATGCTTGGAGATCATGAACAAACACAATGGCACTAGAGGCATGAAAGCTCTATTATGCAAGGTGGCCATATAACAAAATGCAACATGAAAGATTTAAAGAATGTTCAAAGGAGTCTTGCTTAGTTCATGTGAGGTATTTTCTACAATGTTTCTAATGAGCTTGGTACTGTCATCATTCCCCAAATGCAAAGAACTAGAAGAATGACACAAAGAGAGTGAAAACAAGGAAGAAGAAATAACCTTTTGAGTCAACATGGAAGATACATAGGGTGTCTTGACACTTTGCATCCTCCCTAAAAGGAAAAAACAAGCCAAATGAAAAAGAAAAGGAAAAAGAAAGAGGAAAAGATTTTGGGTCAACATGAAGGAGACATGAATGTCTGAATGCCTTGCATCGTCCCCAAAAGGAAAACACAAGAAAAAGACAAAATAAAAAGTAAAAGGAAAAGAAAAAGAAAAATCCTTGTGGGACAACATGAAGGAGACACGAATGTCTCAATGCCTTACATCATCCCCAAAAGGAAAACACAAGAAAAAGAAAAAATAAAAATGCAAAGAGAAAGAAAATCCTTTTGGGTCAACATAAAAGAGATGTATGGATGTCTCAATGCCATGTGTCATCCCTAAAAGGAAAACACAAGAAGAGAAAAAGGAAGAAGCGATGTATGACATAGAGGAGAATGAAGTTACAAAGAGAGGAATTCTACAAAGAGAGAGAACATTAAGCAAAACAACATGGGGGATTAAATTACACATATGCAAACACACAAAAGAAAGATAAAATAAAAATGCAAAAGAATAGTAAGGAAAATGTGAGTTAGCCATCAAGCAATTCATCTACCTCCCAATCTCAATTGGTATAAGGGGAAGGTGAATAATGCAAATAAGGGATAATGAAAAATGTATTACTAGGACAAGGCTATCAATGTCTTTACCCCACTGGGTGCAAGAAAATAATGAGCTGAGATAAGTGATAGGAAAGGTCATGTAATAGTGAGAATGGAATGTTCTACAACTATGACATGACAAGGAGTTGGAGAGTGTTTTATGGAATTATTGGATAGGAATTATTGCCATTGAAATGATACTTGCTCAATATTTCTTTCAATTGATGACACTCATCACTTCTATGTCCAAGAACATGATGATATGTGCAATGTGGAACATTGGAATCTTTAGGATATATCACCAACCTATTCATAGGTGGTAATAATATGAGTCCTTTTTAAAAAAGTATTTGCAATTTCATTTCACATTTACGTGGTGGACGAAGAGGAAACTTGAGTTTTTGTAACTTGTAAGGCCTCTTGTGTTTGCTAGATTTTTCCTTTTCTTCAATGGAAGGAGGAGGACCCAAAGTGATTCTCACATCCTTGTCATTGTTCTGAGTCAATAGGTCCTCTCGAGGAAGGACATTCAAATCAGGAGGGGAATCAAATATCATTGTGCCATCATCATGAAGCCACAAATATTCTCTAGGAGGCTTGTTGTTATGAGAGGGAAATTTATAACCTAATGCCATTGTATTTTCATCATTTTGTTTTTGTTTTAAGTGTTAATGAATGGCATGTTCAATGGTTGTGTCACATTCTTGTTTGCTCAAAATGGTAAAATATTTTCCATAGGTTTCTTCAAGATTGATTGGAGTATTAGTGACTTTGTTGTCACAAAATGGTTGAGTCAATATGTGTTTAGAAGAAATAGGTTCAACTTGTGTAGGGAGCTTAGGTTCTTCATTTGTTTTAGGATGAAAGTAACTAAACATATCAAGAGGTGGTATTGTAGGAAGGTCTTATTATTTCATGGATGGATAAAAGGATGCATTAGCTTCAAGGTTATCAAGATAGTCATTTAGGAACTTATTCATGCTATCATCATCTTCTCTAATGAATCCATCTTCATGAGGAGGACATGCATGAGGAGTTGAAGGAGCATGTGGAAGTTCAATGTCATTAGGACCAATTTCAAAGGCATAGTTTGACATGTCAACTAAGGATTGTAATGAAATCCAAAGCTTATTAAAACACATATCCATGATGAAAGCAAACATAAGGGAAAGAAAGTGAATGAAACAAAAAATCTAAGAATAGCACAACAAATATGTAATTACAAAAAATAGAAATGTGGAGAATGAACTGGAAATGACAAAAAATGTAGTGTAAAATATGCAACTAGACTAAGTTTCCCAAGGTGGTGAATGACTCTAGGTAGTGATTTTTTGAAAAAAATTAGAATTTTAGAATTGATTTTATGCATTTTAGGTTTTCAATTGGTTTTTTAATCCCTTGTGCATGTTTACCCAATCCTTTACCTTATAACCCATTCTTTGCATAATTTTGAAACCAAAATTTTTCTCAGTGGTACTAACAAACTTTTCACATTCAAGCATATGATCATGTTAACCTTCACACATTTAATCAGAAATAACTTGAGTTATATTACACAAACTAGTTATTTGATTAAAAAAACATAAATTTTCTATGTTACAACAAACATCACAAGCCAAAGGTTTTGATTTTAGTTGATTATTTAGTGCCTTCAAGCATTCATTTTTTACTTTCAAACAAAATATCTCATCATTTTGTAGTCCAATGTTCTCCTCTAACCTTTTCAATTATTTTTCCAATTCAACATTCCTAGTTTGGATTTCTACAAACAATTTCAATTTAGCTAAAAATTCATCATTTTTTGTTTGGATATCGAACAATTCATCTCTATGATTAATAAGCTCACACAAATGCTCATGTTTTTTCTTCTAGACTTCCTTAATACCTACTATAAATAGGGATGGTCACGCCCCCAAAAGGATATGAAAGTCACAGTAAAACCTTTCCTGGGAATTTTAAATTCCAGCAGGTGACTAATATCTCTTTATGGACGTTCATTTACTTGTCAAACCAGGGAACATATACTTTAAATGGCGCGGCACAATATATGCACTAAGAACTAGTTTCGGTCACGACTTAACAGAAATAAATACTTGGAAGGAATTCTATCTACGCTACAGAAAGGTAATGCAAAGTTCTTTTAACTCAACCATGATTTGATTAAAATAGAAACCATAACAACTATGACTGAAACACAAACTATGAACTGGCCTTATGCTACAGGAATAGGCACAGGGATGGATTCCTGATGCTGCAGGAGCAATACAAGACTGAGTTTGTATGGAAACTTCAAAGATGAAAGCTAACTGATGATCAACATAAAATAATAGCTAACTAACTAACTACAAATACTTACTAAGTCGTCCCCCTTAGCAAGCATCTAGTAGTTACGCAAGTGCTGAACTCAAAACTTCATCAAAATTTATTCATAAAAATAGAATGGTATACATTGCTTTGTTGATATGGAAACTTAACAAAAAAATCTGTTTCTTGTCATACAGATTATGCTTTTCATTATTACATGATATCTACTATATCCCTATCACTATGCTTCTTACTTCTAACTATCATCTCCTTTCGCACTCACGTAGGAGGAGTACTTTATTTAAAATCAGGAGAGCAACTAACTAACTAACCCTATCAAAGAAAGACATGGAAATAAAGTGTATCCCAAAATCAAGGAAAAAACTTCATAAATAAATTTATCCGTTCAACCCGATTCAAAGAGAATCTAGCGCTCCACTCTTTCCAGATTAACTATCATTAAAAATCCTTCCCAATGGTTTCGGTCAAAGAGTCTTCGCTAGAGCTTCCTCAAAGTTATGCAGAAAATGAACTTTACTGCAAGGCCGAGATCAACTGTGCTTGACTCGATCATACTTTCTTCAACAACCTTGTGAAACACAATGTAACAGATGCAAAAGAAAAGGTGCATGGTACATAGACAATATCCGTTCATTAATCACACATTTAAATCTATTTCATCATTCAAAAACTATATGCGATATACCAGTCATTTAGAGAGTCAACAGGGTAATAAATGTAGTCAAGACAACACAATAAGCTGCAGGAACATGAAATTGTTTTGCTACAGGATATCCCCATAACAGTTTTCAAAAGAGTTTTAAACAACCACAAATAACAAAAGTAAAGGAATTAAAAGTTTATCATAATATCTAAACTATGAGCACATTTTGGGCTCATCATTATGCCCCCTACTTAGCCCAATGTTGGTCCTCCAGCATTAACTTTCCTGGTGGTTTCTCTGAAATCAGTGGTTGCAGCATGACTCTGAAATGGAGTTCCAAACCTGTAATAAAATCCTTTGAAATTTTGGCACCTCTCATACCTACGGTCTTCTAAATCATCATTAAGATTTGTGGCTTGGTGAGGATAAAGGGGCCACATTAGCACAGGAGGTCTGAATGTCAATGGCAACCACAGTTCAAATCTCTTTTGAAGTCCCAATTGTATATATTTGCTTGATCGTTTAAGAGCTGCTGTGAAATTTAGGGGACTATGAGGTTCGGACCTTCTTAGCCCAATAGTTAATCTTTCCCACCTTTTCTCACTTCTAGTGTATGACAGTCTCCAAAACGAATATGGCTGTGCCTGAAATTCATCATATACCTGCTTCCTGAGATAAATATTTTCTCTCTGGCTGTAGTATTATTAATGCCATATGTCAGAGTAAACCAGGTTTTCAACATTGCATGGGGGTTTGAACTTTGAGAACATAATGGAACAGGCTCATTCCTTTCGGCTTCCTCATATGTTTCCCATTCTGTTCTAGTTTTTTTTTTTTGTCGTGTCGTCACATTTCTCCCTTTTCCAAAAATGAACTTTTTGAACAAGCAGTTTTGATTGTAATTTACAAGAAAAGCATGCAAATGAAAAGGACATGCGATCATATTTGGAAGGTACCAAAAAAATAATAAAGAAAGGTTATTTGTACAGTTGTGGCAGCGGCAAAAAGACAGGTTTTAAAAGGTGGATTACCCCGCCCCCTACTTAGAGTATGACATGTGTCCTCACATGTACTAAAAAATAGGTAGAGATTGGGTAATAATGACCGGTACAGGCATAGTAGTAAATGACTAGAATAAAATAAATTAAATATGTGATAACAAAAGATATGGCATACCTTTGATAATTGCGTGTACATGTGAAGAAAGATAATGACGCCTTCATGAGGTGACAGTTGGGAATGATATCATAATGAAGGGTGATGTGGATGGATGAGGTGAATGGGTGATGTGGGAAGACTAGATGAATGGATGGAATGGATGGAATGGATGGATGGATGGAAGATAAAGAAGTGGGATGTGGCGACAAGTGAGAATGGAGAAAAAGGGTTTCCTTAAAAAGAAAACCTTTATTATGAGCATGTTTTTTTCAAAATTATCGTGAAGCTATAGGAGAAAGGCTAAAGCCTTCAGCTATAGGAAGAGTAGCGGGAGGATTCTGAATGAACTACTGAATGAATTCTTCCTTCGATACTGGTTTATGGTACAACCGGAGTTGGTGGCCATTAACTAGTAATTTGAAATGGACTGGATCAATTATCGCCAGCTGTACAACTTCGTTGTCGAACACATTCTCAACTTCATAAGGACCAAGCCAATGTGTTGTGAGCTTGCCTTGGTTTTCTTGATATCTAGAATCATATAACAGAGTCCAATCACCAGCAGAAAATTGCTTGGTTTTGATGTGTTGATCATGCCATTTCTTCCTTTGCTGTTGGACCGCTTCGGTATGCTGCAAGGCAACTTTTCTCATTTCGTCCAAAGCATTTAGCTGCAGGAGTTGTTCCTTCTATGCTTTAGATATTCCCATATTGAGTTCAAGAGCTATCCTTAAAGTTTTGTGTTCAAATTCTATGGGCAACATGGCTGGTTTCCCATAAAGCAGCTCAAAAGGTGTAAACCCAGTTGTTGTCTTCCATGTATTTCTGTAGGCCAAGACTGCTTCAGGAAGTCTGCTGCTCCAATCTTTTCTATGGAGCTGCACTGTCTTTGTTAGGATCACCTCAATTTTCCTATTTGTAACCTCCGCCTGACCATTGGCTTGAGGGTGATAGGGGCTGGACTTCCTATGTTTGATTTTATAGTCATTCATTAGTGCAGTGATCAAATTAGATGTGAACTGCGCTCCCTGATCAGTTACAAGCTCTCTGGGAACTCCAAATCTAGTGAAAATTTGTTCATACAGAAATTCAACAACCTTATTATCTCTAGCATGAGTCATAGCTTTTACCTCAACCCATTTTGTTACATAATCTATGCAAACTAGAATGTATGACTTGCCATTTGATGGTGGATCAATTGGTCCTACAAAATCCATTCCCCACTTATCAAAAGGGGTGACTATTACCTGTGGATATAGTGGCATTTCATCTAACTTGGTTGGTCTTCCCATATGTTGGCATCTGTCACATTTTCTTGTATAGGCCACAACATCCTTATGTAACGTTGGCCAGTAGTACCCTATTGTAAGAACCTTGATTGATGTTCTCTTTGCTGCAAAATGTCCCCCACAAGGTTCATCATGACAAGCATGCAAGATATCATAAGTCTCATCTTCTCTTACACATCTGCGCATCACTTGATCAGGTCCAGTATAAAACAGACAATTTGCAATCCATGAAAAGTTAAAACTTTTCTCTATTAACAATTTCTTTTCTTTTGGAGAAAAGTGAGCTAGTATTCTACTTGCTACTAGATAATTGGCAATGTCTACATACCATGGAGTATGTGCAGCAATGGAAAACAAGTGTTCATCTAGGAACCTATCATCAATGACCTTGTGTTCAGCAGGTGCAGCTATTTGAAGTCTTGATAAAAAGTCAACCACAACATTAGCTCTTCTTGGTTTATCAATGATTGTAATGTCAAATTCTTGTAACAACATGAGCCATCTTGCCAATCTACCAGAGATGGCAGGTTTGTTCATCAGATACCTGATTGTTGCATGGTTAGTGTGAACAAATATTTGATAACCTGTGACATAATGCCTAAACTTATTCAAAGCATACAGTATTGCGAACTATTCCTTTTCTGTAACAGTATAATTTAGCTCAGGGCCATGAAGGTTCTTGCTGATAAAATAGATAGCATGCTCAATTGATTTTTCTTTTTGACTTAAGACTGCCCCTATACCAAAATTAGAGGCATCAGCATGTATGTGAAAAGGAAAATTCCATTTTGGACCTTGAAGAATAGGAGCTTTAGTAAACAAGTATTTTAGTTGCAGAAAAGATTTTTCACAGGCCTCTGTCCACTCAAATTGAGAATCCTTAGTTAATAAGGCATAAAGTGGACTGACAATTTTACTGAAATCTTTTATAAACCTTGTAGAATACCCTGCGTGGCCAAGGAAGCTTCTGACATCCTTTTGTTTTGTAGGAGTTTGTAAATTATGAATAACTTCAATTTTAGCAGGGTCAACCTGAATTCCATTCTTTGAAATATGATGGCCTAGAACAATACCTTCTTCCATCATTAGAAAACATTTTTCACTGTTTAGAGACAAATTTTTCTCTTTACACATTTTCAATACTTTTTCTAAATTCACCAATGCTTCTTCAAATGTGACTCCATAGGTAGTGAAATCATCCATATAAATCTCCATACAGTCATGAGATATATCAAAAAAGATACCAATTACTGCTCTCTAAAATGTTGCTGGTGCATTGCATAGACCAAAAGGCAAGACCAAGTAAGCAAATGTTCCCCATGTACAGGTAAAAGTGGTCTTATCTTGATCTTTAGGGGCAATTTTTATTTGATTGTACCCACTATAACCATCCAAAAAGGAAAAATAGCTTTTTCCAGACAGTGAGTCAAGTACTTGGTCTACAAACGGTAGTGGAAAGTGATCTTTTTTAGTGGCAGTGTTGAACTCTCTGTAATCTACACACACTCTCCATTTTCCACCTTTCTTAGGGACAATAACTAATGGAGAAACCCATTGACTGTCAGAGATTGGGTAAATAAAACCAGCATCAAGCAACTTTTGAAGCTTATTTTTAACTATTTCTCTAAGTGCTGGATTTACTCTTCTTTGAGGCTGCCTAACTGGTATACAATCTTCTTTGATATAGATTCTGTGAGTACAAATTCGAGGATCTATTCCTTGCATGTCCCCATATTCCCATGCAAAAGCTTTATGCTAATCTTGTAGCATTTTTAATAAGATGGCCTGTTGGGATTATAACAGCTTGCTATTGATATTTAAACAATGACTTGGAGACAATTCTATCTGCTTAGTGAGATTACTCATAGAATATACAGGTGATGTTTGTACCTCTTGTGGAAACAAGTTATGAAAAATTGCAGGAAGTTTAGGCAACGAACTATTAGAATTTAGTTGCTGTAGGAAACATTGTAGATGGCTACTATTTGGATCAGATGAACTATCCGTATCAAAGTTAAACTACATAATTTGAAAAAGCATGGCATCCTCATTCTAAAGTTGTGAGAATGGATCATTTTGAAGCATCATTAATTGAACCAACGAATTGGATTTTTCAGTTTCTTCCCCCACATCTGGCCAAACAGATTGGGACAAATCTAGTTGCGGTCTAGCAGTCGGATACAAAGCCATTTTTTTTGTGGACTGTCCATTAGAAATGGTCATATCTCCAGAACGACATCCTATAAAAGCATCAGTAGTGGCTAACCATGGTCTACTAAGGATAAATAGATACCCTCCTAAAGTTTCCTTAACTGATAATATTGTGAAATCAGCTGGATACTCCCAAGATTCAAGAGTGACAATTACATCTTCCACCATTCCATCAGGTTTGACTGTGGAGCTATCTGCAAGCTGCAGAACTGTAGGTGTAGACCTAATGTTTAGAATGTTCAAGGAGTCCATAATATGCTTTTTCATGACATTAATGGCAGCACCTAAGTCAATCAAAATATTTTTCACAATTTGACCATTTATATGTATTTGCACTACAGGACTTCCAGGGTCAATATACTTTGGAATGACTGTATTTTCCAACATTATATTAGCCAATTTCCCTAAGACATGAATTGTTTGGGGATCCTTTTTCTTTCGTCCAGGCTTCTTCAAACAGGCCTCTTTAATAGCTTTTCCAAAAATGGGAACATCTTTAATAGCCTGAAATAAAGGGATTTGAATTTGAACATTCTTGAGCTAATCAAAAAGTCAAAAGTGGGTTCTTCCATGGATTTAAATGGAGTACTTTGCAACCTCTGAGGAAAAGGTGGTTTGTCTTGATTTTTCAAAATAGGCTCCTTAAAAATCGTATCAGTTATAGCCATATGCTCAGTAGGAATAGCAAGTGCAATAGATTCTTCAAGAGGAGAATCTGGTATTTCAGTAATTAGAGGCGGTTGTGGAGTAGGTAGAGTGGTTCCAGACCTTAAATGGATATCATTAACGTTTAAGGCATAAGCTTGATATTGGTTGGCTTCAACAAGATACATAGGATGCTATGGCTACTGCTGTTACTTATTATTGGGATTTGGCAACGGATGGGCAAGCATAGGCATTTGTTTTGGAGGGCCAGTATTTGTGGCAGGTGCTACAGGAGGTGGCATGAGGGCCTATGGTTGTGGCTGTGGAAGCTGCAGGAACCTAGGGGATTGGTTTTGCCATTGTTGAGGACCTCTCCATTGAGTATTCTGCTGCTAGTTACCTGGAGGTGGGGTCCATTATCCTTCTGGCTGCTGCCAACCTCCTTGAGGAGATTGCCATTGCGGGGTCTGATAATTAGGCCAACTTGGTTGAGATGTATTCCAAGGTGGTGGTGGTCCATATGTAGGTTGCCATTGATTATTATAGCTAGAATAAGGATTACCAAAAGTCAAAGGATCTTGAGGCATACCTTGTGTTTGAGCCCATGGTCTCCTTTGTGCAACAAAGAACACTTGATCATCATCACCTTCTATTGGATTAAAGTCAGTAGGTAATTGCTTACCTTCTAGATTAGCCACCATCTTGCATCTGCAGTCACATTTCTTCTATCTACAATATGGACAGAACTTGGCCAAAACTGTCTTAGCTACCTCATGTTTCTTCCAAGCTTGCATAGTGTCTAGTTGTGTAGCCATATTATTGATGATATCCTGCTTGAAGTTAGACAGCAAATTTGTTATCTCCATCCTGGAAACTCCACCAGAAGAAGACTTACCCACTGTAGCCTGATAACCTCTACCCTTCTTCACATTTGCTTGGGAGTAATTAAGACATATTTTCTTAATATCATCCCAAGGCAGTTGGGTTATATCACCTCCTCCCATTAGATCTAGAGTGTCTATACAAACATCACTGATCCCTCTTAGAAAAAGTAGTTTCTGAGAGTCTTCATTGAGAGTATGGTTTGAGTTCTTTTTCAGAGAAAACAAGAATCTTGAAATATAATCCTCCAAACTTTCATCTTCCTTCTGCTGAATCCTGAATATATCATCTCCCTTACTGCCACTTTTACAATATTCCTTATATTTCTCAAGGAATTTGGTTTGCATGGCTACCCAGCTATCTACAACACCTCTTCCCAGACTCATGAACCATCTGAGAGATCCTTCCTTCAAGGTGGAAGGAAACAATTTTAGTTTGTGAGCATCTGAGGTATAGTCATAACTGTGACAGAGGATATCAAACTCAAACAGGAAAGTTTCAGGGTCATCTGTGACTAGGCCATAGAATTTTGGAAGTAGTGAAGAAGGTATATTCTTAAGATTGTCAGTATCTTGTCGGGGAACAATGGGAAACTCAAAAGCAGGAGGTGGATTAGGTGGGTTATTTTCCATATTGGCTTGCTGGAATAACAAAGCGAATGGGTTTTCCTCAAGTTTTGCATCAGCTGGGTTAAATGGTAGTTCAAAAAATAGGTTTTCAGGGAGGAACCTTCCCAGCGCATCTCTTATTCTTCTATGCATGCAATAGAATAGATGGTATTTAAAAAGAACTTGAAAATACTGAAACAACTGACTAAACTACTTTTAACAATGACTTTAGCAAGTTCTTAGATTGACACCTTCCAATGTTCTCCTCTAACCTTTTCAATTATTTTTCCAATTCAACATTCCTAGTTTGGATTTCTACAAACAATTTCAATTTAGCTAAAAATTCATCATTTTTTTTTGGATATCCAACAATTCATCTCTATGATTAATAAGCTCACACAAATATTCATGTTTTTTCTTCTAGACTTCCTTAATACCTGCTATCAATAGGGATGGACACGCCCACAAAAGGATATGAAAATCACGATAAAACCTTTCCTGGGAATTGGACATTCCAGTAGGTGACTAATATCTCTTTATAGACATTCATTTACTTGTCAAACTAGGGAACATATACTTTAAATGGCGCAGCACAATATATGTACTAAGAACTAGTTTTAGTCACGACTTAATAGAAATAAATACTTGGAAGGAATTCTATCTACGCTCCAGAAAGGTAATGCAAAGTTATTTTAACTCAACCATGATTTGATTAAAATAGAAACCATAACAACTATGAATGAAACACAAACTGTGAACTAGCCTTATGCTGCAGGAACAGGCACAGGAATGGATTCCCGATGCTGCAGGAGCAATACAAGAGTGAGTTTGTATGGAAACTTCAAAGATGAAAGCTAACTGATGATCAATAGAAAATAACAGCTAACTAACTACAGATACTTACTAAGTGGGCCCCCTTAGCAAGAATCTACTAGTTATGCAAGTGCTGAACTTAGAACTTCATCAAACTTTATTCATTAAAACAGAATGGTATACATTGCTTTGTTGATATGGAAACTTAACAACAAACTCTGTTTCTTGTCATACAGATTCTGCTTTTCATTATTACATGATATCTGCTATATCCCTATCACTATGCTTCTATCTTACTTCTAACTATCATCTCCTTTCTCACTTGCGTAGGAGGAGTACTTTATTTAAAATCAGGAGAGAAACTAACTAACTAACCCTATCAAAGAAAGACGTGGAAATAAAGTGTATCCTAGAATCAAGGAACAAACTTCATAAATAAATTTATCCGTTCAACTCGATCCAGAGAGAATCTAGCACTCCACTCTTTCCAGATTAACTGTCATTAAAAATCCTTCCCAATAGTTTCGGTCAAAGAGTCTTCGCCAGAGCTTGCTCGAAGTCATGCAGGAAATGGACTTTACTGCAAGGCCGAGATCGGCTGCACTTGACTCGATCATACTTTCTTGAACAACCCTGCGAAACACAAGGTAACAAATGCAAAAGAAAAGGCGCATGGTACATACACAATATTCATTCATTAATCACACATTTAAATCTATTTCATCATTCAAAAACTATATGCGATATACCAGTCATTTAGAGAGTCAACGGGGTAATAAATGTAGTCAAGACAACACAATAAGCTGCAAGAACATGAAAGTGCTTTGCTACAAGATATCCCCATAAAAGGTTTCAAAAGAGTTTTAAACAACCACAAATAACAAAAGTAAAGGCATTAAAAGTTTATCATAATATCCAAACTATGGGCACATTTTGGGCTCATCAAGGGAATTGGATTTTTTAATTTCCAATAATTATTCTTGTAAAATAGAATTGAAGCGTTTAAGTTCCAGTAATTCTTCTTCTAAAATAAAATATTATTTTTTAATCTTTTATTGGTTATGCCCATTTCATAGACAACTTCACCTCATTCACAATTCCCCCTTATATCTCCTATCCCAAACACTTTCCAAATTAAAAATCTTTACAAACTTTTAAAAACACTAATTTTCCACTGATGGCGACTTAGTCCAACTCCAAATTTTTGGGAATTCTAAGATGCAATCTGTAGATCCCGGTCTGCACTTCAACTCTTGACAAGTTTCGGGATCTGAATCTATAGAATCTAAACTATAGGTGTTCTGCAAGCTTGTTTTAGGGTTTTTTTGACTTTGAATGAATTTGATGAATTGTTGACAACTTTTCACATATTTCTCTTTAACAAATCTGCACACAAGCCCTGTAAAGCACATGCAAATAGTGGGAAATGTGGTAAGAGTTAGTGAATAGAGGTTTGCCTTGGTCAAGCCCCTGTTTGGTAATTAAACCTTTGAAAATGAAATGAAATGAAAAGAGATTGATGAATGAACAACATACAATGGTATAACTTACCAGACCCTTGAAGTAGAAATCAAAAGATATGCAAGTAGAACCTCCAATGGATGTATGCATGAGAATGCATGGAATGCTTGAATGCTTGATAATTACTTGAATTATTAGGAAAATTGAGGAGATATTAAAGAGATGATAAAGAAGAAAAAGATGAGAGGAAAACCCTATATTTATACATGATTATACGAAATTTCCTGAAAATACCTCATCACAGGCCCAACGTAAGTCTTAGGAAATAATATCCTGTTAGAATTTTTAATTATTTTTTATTTTTGAGCCAAGAGGGAGTAATTTGCCACTTGTGGAAACTTGGTCCCACTAGGGAAATTTAAGTGGGTGTCAGGAATTAAAGTGTATTAAATAATGTTTAATGAGATTATTCTAAAAAAAACACTTAAGGAGGGCTTGCAAGTGTATAAAGGGGCCATTTAATCATAAGAAAGACCCAAATGAGCATTAAAATGTCAAAAGATACATTTTTCTACGCTAGATTTATCTCCCACTTTACTGAGAGAATGAAATTTCTTCAAACTCAAACTAAAGTAGCCAAACATGCACATCAAGAGGGATCCAAATGCACTCATGTTGGCAAGATGAGACAACAACAATCAAGAGGGGTGATCAAGCCCCTAGGATCGAGATCCCATGGAAAACCAAACATTAGCACAAAGGAACACACATAAAAATGATGTAAAAGAATAAAAAAGGAGAGAAAGGAGAAAAGGAAAGAGAGAATCAGATCAAACTTTGATTGTTTGTCCATCCCATTGTGGATCAAATCTAGGCTATTTTTCTGAAGAAAAAGATATACTCACTCTAAGGCAATGGAACTCATGGATTTTTGTCTAGTGACAAGGCCTAAAAGGTGAGAAACATACACTCATGGCTGGTATGCACTCATACACACACACAGGTGGCTATGGGGAAAGTCATGTCTTAGAATGGGATTCCTATTCAACCATACCAAAGTTATATCTCCTAATAACTTTAATAAGACACCACAAAATAAAATGGCTTTTCGAGCTGCACGAGACAAGAAAAAATTTGTACGCTTGGAGCTCATGGACAAACATGATGGCACAATAGGCATGAAAGCTCTGTTATGAAAAGTGGCCATATAACAAAATGAAAAATGCAACATGCAAAGAATTTTCAGAGGAGTCTTGCTTAGTTCATGTGAGGTCTTTAACTTAGGGAACTTTGTGCCTAATGTCTCCAAGAGAGGACCGATCAAAGGATAGAAAAATCACAACCTAGGGGATGCAGTGCATTGCATCAAGCCACTATGAGGAATGTAATATGCTAAGATAGATCACACTTATGAAGGGAATCACACTCCATGTCTTCCACAAAGTGACAAACACACCATATGAGGTAACAAGGCTACACTAAGAACCATGAAATGGAAAAAAATGCAAAATGAATATGCTAATTTATGCTCCCACTTTAAAGGAATTGATACACACTGTAATGTGAGAAATTACTTCAAAGTATCAAGAAAGAAAGAGATGAGAGCCAACTTGGAAAGCACTTATGCAAAGTCATATGTTCCCAAGTAAGGATGGATCATGTGAAGAAAAAGAAAAAAAAGGGGTTGCTCCCAAAATGAACACAACAAATACATAAGGGATCTATGGATTTGGGCTCAATATGTTCTCTGCTGCAATGTTTCTAGAGAGCTTGAAACTGTGAACCTTAAATCAACCTTACTTCAAACAATGACCATAGTTAGCTATTAGTCCATTTAAAATAATCAAACCTAAGATTCCTATGAAATAATTGACTATGCTAAAATATGCAAACTAAGTAGAACAAAGACCACTAAATTGCAAGCATATAAAAACATGATCAAAACTTTATCTCATAGTGGATTGGTGCTTCTATGGAAAGAAGCCCTTTCCCAATAATTTGGTAAGCTCCATGATATGTTGATGATATGTTGATGATCAAGATGATGAATTGTGGAGTTGAAAAAATTATCTTTCCATTGAAGAGAGTAACTTTGCATGAGGGTTGTGGATGATTTGTTGAATAACAAGCCTTTTACTTATAGATTCTCAAATGCTAAGAGTGCTCAAAAGGGACCAATGTGGGATAATTTTTTAGCCAATGAAATGGAGCCACTTATCAACTTGTGATAGGTTGGAGGATATGCAAGTTTTGGTCAATGTGCCAAAGAGGGGGAGATTCAAATTTGAATTTGAGAGTTAAATGCTAAGTGGGGGACATGTAAGAGAAGTTATTTCCATGTTGGAAGGGACAAGACAACTTGCTTTCTAAAATTCAAACTTGAAGAATATTCCCAAAAGATGCTTTGTTGAGGGAAAATGTAGATTTTCTAAATGACTTAAAATGCTTTATTGGTGCAAGTGGAAAAAGCTAGAGGATGTGATGGGTGGTTAGATTAGATTAATCATAGTTTGATTAACGTAAGATGGTGATTAGGGGTTTTAACCCATTTGATTTAAATATTTTGATTTATTTAAATCAAGAGGGAGAAAATTGCATTTGGGATTTAATTAAATAAAGTTTGGTTTATTTAATGAAAAATATGATGCAAGATAATGGTTAATTAATTTGAGGAAGATGAATCTAGGAGATGATTTATGAAAGATGAAATGTTAGGATTTGATTGATTTATTTAAATGATGTAATGATGAAGTGAATTTATTTTATTGAATGATGAAATGTTAGATTTGATTAAATGAAGGTTATTTAATTAAACTAGTGGATTGAAATGTCATGCATATTTTATGTGTCTACATTTTTCCCCTCTTTGAAGCAATGTACTTATTCCATTGGTTCAAAGTATAAATTTTCCATGATCAAAATTCAAAAAAATTCTAATTTTTTTTGGATGCCCCAATGGAAAGTAGTACATTAGTACATTGCCCCCTCAAGAGATTAAGCGAAAATATTCGATTTGGTTCAAAATGGATGGTTATGGATGATGATGCAAATGAGATGGCTTTAAGATGTTTAGAATAACCAATCTATATTATCCTAAACAACTTAAATGATGATATTATGTGAGATGGATGAGATGGATGATGTGATATGCTATGATTATGCAATGGATGTTTTATGAAAATGTATGATTTTATGAGATGCTTAGACTAACAGATCTATATTATGGTGATGAATATGCATGTGGGATGATATGCAGAATGTTGATGGTTTGTGGATGCAGGATGTATACACTGATGATGATGATTAACTATTCATGACATGATGTTAGTGCGGAAAAGAAGAAATCAGGTGATGACAAGAGGATCTAAGAAGTCCATGATCTAACGAGACTTTATTAGAGATGATGATGATAGATGATGATTTGCTTATCAAGGATTGGGATTTTAAAAGGGCTACTTACCTTATGTTTGATAACACACGTAGGTACGATGCATCAAGGTATAAAGAACTAGGATGGCGTTGCACCTAGTGCGATAGAATTTGACGCAACAAATAGATAGGAGTATTCTTGTTCACACTTGACATACATAAACCTTGCTAGGCCGTCCCTAACAAAGAAAGTATTTTCCAATTTATATTACAAGAGTGTCCAACAAGCACAATAGACAAAGGGATAATGATTGTTGCCCCATTCCTATCTCTCTAATTCCTTCATTCGGATATCATTGAGAGGTCCTTGGAATGAGCGCAATAAGATAAATCAAAAGAAAAGATCAAGTATGCAAACAAGCCAATTTTCTTCAAACCTTGAGCTAAAGGGATGTGTTTTTTTATAGGAAAGGAACCGAAACTATTGCCAAAATATAATGCCCATTATAGGAAGGATACATCCTAGGACATGTTAGTGGATGGCAACATGTCATTTCATTTATCCAAATTTTTTCGCCAAAAGATAATGCCCATTGTAAGAAGGATGCATCCTAGGACATGTTAGTGGATGGTGGTAGGTTGATAGGTTTGTTCGAAAGGCTGTTGATACAAGGTCGATTGACATGTTTTAAAATGATCAAGATTTTGATTTTACATTTAAAGGTTTATTGTTCTGATTTTGATTTTGTGTTTGAAGTTTGCTTTTACTGATTGTTGTGATTGTTCCTATTTGTCTTGCCAAAGGATGAAGGTGACGATCAGTTTATTATGGATGATTGAATATTTTGAGTGAAAGAGAGATGAGATGGATGGATTTTTCAAATATTTGGACATTTTTGACATTTTTGGAATGTTTTGAGGCTGTTTTTGGGTTTTTTCAAGATTTTACAAATGTTTTGATTTTTGATTTTTTTGAATGTTTTGGATTTTGATGTCTTTTGAATGTTTTTTGATTTTGATGTTTTTTGAATGTTTTTGGATTTTGATGTGTCGGGGGCTGATTAAAGATTAACCTTGCTTACATTTAAGCTCAGAGATGATGTAGTTTGGATATCATGTTTTTGATGTTTTCCTAAATTTTTGAGTGTTTTTGGATTTTTCACATGATTTTGATGATTTGGATATGGATATGTGATGACATCAATGCTCTATTTGAGGATTTTGTTGAAAACCAATTAGCTAAGGTTGATTGATCGAATTGATGGATTGATGATGATGATAACATTGTTGAGGATACACAACAATGCAAGGATTTGATTGATTAGGATTGATGATGATCACGTTGTTGAGGATGCACAACAATGCAAGGATTGATTGATCTGGATTGATGATGATAACATTGTTGAGGATGTATAACAATGCAAGGATAGTGTTAAGCAACACAATGATTGGGAATGATATCCCGAGATGATGATGGGTTGATTGGATTCGATTCATTAGAATTTTGAAGCTTGATTTGGAACAAAATTGTTTTGAATGATTTGATGTGACATTTGAAGTGTGTGCTAGATGCGACTTATAGTGATTATTTGGATTGATGTTCGATGAAAGATGAAGCTTGATAAGGAATGCCTTCTCATCAAAATATGCCATGGGCTAGTGATTTGGATTCTTTCTCACAAATGTTTTGACCAATTTTATTTCACGTTTTCCAATGTTTGGATCACCACATAAGTTGGAGTATATAGATCAAGATTTATTCTCAAAGCAGGATGTACATATATGTCCCCAGTGTCTAGCAATGTATGGAATGTGACGGGTGGATGCTCAAATAGGTGTATGGATGGATGTATATGGATTATCTTGTGATAAGATAAGGTGTTCGGATCAAGAAAGCTCATTTGGATAGTGCTCCATAGCTCATAAAATGCTGCATAGGATAAGATCAATGAAAATGGTCCATGTCAACATGTTTGCCATAAGCAAGCGTAAAGTATGCGCCAAAATTTTTCAAGATCAAGATGACTTGGACTATGCATGTAGACATATGCACATGGATTGGATAAATGGATCATGGATGATTCAATTTATTATGGATGAGATGGATGGAATGTTGGATTTATTATGGATGGGATGAGACGCTTTCACTTGAATTGGTACACATAGATGCTCGATTCCACACAAGATGCCTATTTTCCAGGTTTTCATCATGGTCTTGCCAAAAACGCCACACATGCAGTTTTCACTAGAGGATGATTTTTCTCTTTATTGTTTTCAATCCTTTTTCTAATTTATTTGGATTTTGACATTTTTTGATTTTTTTGATTTTTTCAAAAGATTTTAAGCTCATGCTGAATCACAAGGTGTTGCTGATGTGGACGCTTTTGTCATAATGTGCCATTGATATCCTATCTGAAGAAGTTTCTTTGCTAAGATACATGCACTTGAATGTAACTTTTGAGATTCTTGATCTACTTTATTGATATCGGGGTTAACTCTATCTCTGTGCACACATCATGATAGAGTGCCTTTAGAATCCTTATGATGAAGGGTCATTGCCCATACATGGTCAATCTGAGAATTGGATATCATGCGTGGAGGTGTGGATGGAGTGTTTTTAGAGATAAGAGATGGATTGGTTGACAGTTTGGAACCTTTGACTCTCCAAACTTGGGAAGATGAGCAATGATGGGTGGATACGAAAGTGTGCATGGAATTAGGACCAACTGCTTGATACAATTTGTACATCGCTTGAAAAGCCCATTTTTGCTTTTGTGGACATCCTTGATGGATACTTTTCCATTTTTTATTTTTCCCCATAGTTTCTTCAACTGATGGAGTTTGATAGGGATGATCTTTCTTTGTATTCTTTGGTATCGATTTGTATTTGATTTGTCCATTATGCTTTCCAGATTTTTTTCTTTGATAACATTCTTCGTACTTTGATTCAATTATTTGTTTTGACGTTGGTCCCAATTCATGGACGGGGTGATGGGTGGATGAAGATTCGTGACGTGGCTGGTTGTATTATTGACACTAGTTTCATCATAAGAACTCTTCGTGCTCCCTATGTTGACATTTTCTTGAGATGAAATTGCCCCCAATATGGTGATAGTAGTACCTTCATGCTTTGATTTTTCCTATTCCGAGAGCTCTTGTTTAGAATGTATTCTCTAATAAATGACCATTACAGATGATGTTATTGAAATTTGCTGCTCTACTGACTTCAGAATATTCTGTTATGTCTGACCTGTTTCCTTGAGTGGATACTACTAGATATCTTCATACATGATGTCCTCAGTTTGAATTTGGGATATGTCTGATCCTAATTTTGTCAACTCAATAACCTGCTATTTTCGTGTAATAATATCAGGAGTAAAAGAATCATCTTTTGAATGAAGATCATCTATGTGTCCATCTATAGAAAGCATCTCATGGGTAGATGGAGGAGTATGTGCATCTTGTATAGATAGGAGAGTGTCCATTAGATCATTGTAGTATCTTGGAGATACAAATTCTTAATCTTGAATGATTTCGGAGTTGCTTTAGTCATGCTTTGGATCAAGTTCTTAACATGGGTTAGTTTCAAAGGATGGATTGCTTATAAAAGGTTCTTAGATGTCATCATTAGGCATTGGAAGTTTCTCAATATCCTCTTGATCTTTGAGTGGACTTGGATCAAATGTTGAGTTGAAGATTCCCTCAATATCGGCAATCATGAGGTCAAAGGATGTCAATATGTCTCGGAAAGGACCATTGCTAGACTTTGGTGGGAGATGTTGATCATGCTTTGGAATAAATTTTTGAGATATGTCCTCTAACTTATTATGTGATGTAGAGACATTTTCAACATGATAATTGGTCGATGGATTTTTTATTACAAGATCAAATAATGTTAACACTCCTTGAAATGGATCATTGTCGGATATTGTTGAAGGATTATTATCATGATCAAAAAGTGACTCTTGATGTATGTTGATTTGATCTTTGGATGAGGTAGAAATATCTTCCATGTGCTCATTGATGGATAGGTCTTGATTATGTGATCGTTGAATTGGATCGATACATGGATTCGTTAACATTTTGTTGGTATTTTGAACAACATTTGCTTGTTGGGCTTGGTATTGGGCTTGAGCTTACGCTTGCACTTGAGCCTGGGCTTGTGCTTGTTGGGCTTGTAGTATGGCTTGGGAAACTTGAGCAGCTTGTGCAACAGCTAGTTGTGCAACTTGTTGGCTTTGGTTTTGTTGGAGTGCCTTCTGATAAGTGGTTTGCAACACAATGTTGTATTGGTTTGATGTGTTTGGTTTGAGTGCTGGTGGTGGCGGAGGTGGTTTTAGAATAGTGCTTCTTGTGGTGATAAGAGGTGTCATCATATTAATTATTGGTATTTGAGTAGTGGATGGTGTAATTGATGTGATTGGTCCTTGAGAGACCATGTTTTGAGATATTATGGGGGTGGTTGATGATATTGTGATTGCTTGTGCATTTGTCGTATGTTGTTGAGATGTCGACGACAAGTTCTAAAAGTTTGGCATGATGTTTTGATTGATGTTTGGGATGTTGGTTTGATTGATACTTGGTAAAGGGGGAAGCCCTAAGCCAAGGAGTGGTGTGAGTGATGATGACAATGGTGTTTTTGAAATTGTGTTGTATGTAGTGACAAGTCGTTGAGATACATTTGGAGTGATCGTGAGGGTTTGAGATATGATGGGTGTGATAGGGGTGGTTGGAGTGATCGAGGTGATAGGAATGGTCAGAATGACCAAGGTGATAGATCCTTGGGAAACCATATTTTTATTTGTGAATATTGATGTTGTCATTTGATTAGATACCATCTATTGGTGCGATGTCAATGGTATATTCAAAGGATTTGATGTGATGGCTTGATTGGTGTTAGGTGGATTGATTTGGATGGAGTGATTGGTGCTAGGTAAAGGGGGAAGCCCTAAACCAAGGAATGATGTTGATATGGGTAATTGTGGTGCAGATGTCTCTTGGCACAATGACTCAACTATTTTGGTAAGTGTAGCAATTTGATCTCGCCAAATTTGATCTTAATTTCGATCTTCACTCCCTTGATATAGTTGATTTGGTTTTTTTTCAAGTAGATTTGGGATGCATACTTGTGGTTTTTGAATGGGATCATGGAAAAATTGATTTTGGACAATTTTCTTGAAGCACCTAAAAATCTGCAAAACTCTAAAGCCTTAAACATGGATTAGTCAATGCAAATTCCTCAAATACTTCTATGAAATAACAATGTCATGCTCCAAATATGCAAACAACTAACAAAGAAGATCAAATAAACATATAGAAGCAAGAAAAATTACCTATTCCATATTGGATTGGTGTCAAATGTGCGAATGACCCTTTCCCAATCCTTGCTAAAAACTGAAATGATGCAATGCACTATGATGAAGAGCAAAATTAGTTCTCAAACTAAGAGAGTAACTTTGCATGAAGATGTACATGGATTTGATGAAGAATCAAACCTCTATTTAAAGATTTTCAAATTTGAAGAATGCTCATAGGAGACCAATGTGGGATAAAGATTGAACAAATGAGATGAGGCCACTTGTCATCTTGTCATAGGTTGAGGAATGTGCAAGTTTTGGCCAATGTGCCCAAGAGAGGGAGATTCAAATTCAAATTTGTGAAATAAATGTTGAGAGGGGGACATGAAAATGAGAAGTTAATGCAATGTTTGAAGGGACAAGTCAACTTGTCTTCATTTTCAAACTTGAGGGAATATTCTATTTTTATGCCAAGTTGATAGAAAATAAGGATTTTAATAAATCAATAAATTGATTTATTTGTGCAAGTGGGAAAAGCTAGAGGATGTGATGGGTGGTTAGGTTAGGGTTAGATTAACTTAATGATGATTAGATTCTTTGACCCCTTTGACTTGAATATTTTGGTTTATTTAAATCAATAAGGGATGAAAGGTGATTTCAGACTTAATTAAATAAAGGATTGATTTATTTAACCAAGGAGGGTGAAGTTAGAATCATGTTGATTTATTTAATTTAAACTAATGAATTTAGGAGATTGATAAATAAAATTGATTTATTTGCTGAAGGGATGAATATGACCTAATTGAATGCATTCTGCCAATTTTGCGTGTCTACATTTTTACCCTCTTTGAAGCAATGTACTTGTTGCATTGGTTCAAAGAATACACTTGCCATGATCAAAATTCAAAAAAATTCTTATTTTTTGGATGCCCTAGTGGAAAGAAGTACATTGGTACATTACCCCCTTGAGAGATCGAGCAAAAAATTCAATTTGAGGGTCGATCTCGTGATAAAGAGGTTCAAAATGGATGGTTATGGATGATGATGTAAATGAGATGTTTTTAAGATGCTTAGAATAACAAATCTATATTATCTTAAACAACTTAACTGATGATATGATGTGATGATTGTATGAGATGGATGGTGTGATATGCTATGATTATGCAATGGATGTTTTATGCAAATATGTGATTTATGAGATGCTTAGACTAACAAATTTATATTATGATGATGATTATGTATGTGAGATGATATGAATAATACTGATGGTTTGTGGATGCAAGATGGATGCACTGGTGATGATGATTAACTATTCATGATGTGATGTTAGTGCGGAAAAGAAGACATTAGATGATGACAAGAGGATCCAACAAGGAAAATTTATGAGAGATGATGATGAGAAATGATGATGATAGATGGATGATTTGCTTATCAAGGATTGGGATTTTAAAATGGTCACTTACCTTATGTTTGATAACATGCATAAGCATGATGCATCAAGGTATAAAGAACTAGGATGGCGTGGTACTTAGTGTGATGGAATTTGACTCAAAAAATGGATAGGATTATTCTTGTTCACACCTGACATACAGAAACCTTGCTAGGATGCGCTTTAGAAGTTTCAAACACCTCAGACCTAAACATAGAAAGGTATAACCAATCAATGCAATAGTCAACAAGCTGTCCAAAACATCCTCTATACATATCTAACAAAGCAAATATTCACCAAGTTATTTTACAAGAATGTCCAACAAGCATAGCAGACAAAAGGATAATGATCATTTCCCCATTCCTATCTCTCTAAATCCTTTGTTTGGATATCATTAAGAGGTCCTTGGACTGAGTGCAATAAGATAAGTCAAAAGAAAAAGATAAAGTACACAAACAAGTTGATGTTCTTCAATACCGCTAACCAAAAGGGAATGTGTTTTTAAGGATAAGACCTGAAACTATTACCAAAAGATAATGCCCATTGTAGGAAGGATACATCCTAGGACATGTTAGTGGATGGTGGCACGTCATTTCATTTATCCAAAGTGTTCTTTCTGATAAATGATGCCCCTTGTAGGAAGGATTCATCCTAGGACATGATGTTATCAGATGATTGATATGGGACTATTTGGATGATGGACTATCGACACAAAAGAATTGACCAACTTGTTTACGTACTGACTTAAACCTGAGACTTGAAGTTTTTGAGTTTTATTTTTAACCTGCTAGACTTGTTTCCAACTGTTTCACCAAAGGTTCAGGATGATGATCAATTTATTATGGATGGTGTTATTGCAGGTGCAAGCGAGATGAGGTGGATGGATTTTTTCAAATATTTGGATGTTTTTGGAGTTTTGCAATGTTTTTGAGGCTATTTTTGGTATTTTTTGAGATTTTCAAATGTTTTGATTTTTTGAATTTCTAATGTTTTGATTTTTTGAATTTCTAATGTTTTTGGATTTTCTGAGAATTTTACCAAGAGACGAACCTAAAGACCTATCCTAGGGTCCTCGGGGGTTGATCAACAGATGAGGCTTGCCTACGTTATACATGTAGAGACCATGTAGTTTGACTAACAACTTGACCAATTTACAAATGATGATATACATGATGAAATGTTAGCTTATTATGACAGACTCCTAAAGGACTGACCTAAGTGTCTTGGGGGATGATCAAAGATCAACCTTGCCTACGTTCAAGCTTAGAGATGATGTAGTTCGACAAGACGACTCTATTTTTGACTTTTTGAATGAATTTTTGACATGTTTTGGATTTTTTGACATGTTTTGAATGTTTTTGGATTTTCTGACATTTTGATGTTTTTGGATTTTCTAATTTTCTGATATTCTGATGTTTTTGGATTTTTTTATTTGAGGACTTTAAGATCATACACGAATCTAATCTGACAAGAACATGCCCCCAGTGTGATGTTATAGACTACTCCGATAAAGGCAGGATAAACTGACCTTGAGGATGGGACGAGTAGTACTAGGAGGGATCATGATATGAAAATAGGACCAAGCTATGGTGTAGATGCGAGTGGATAAGTGATGGTTGTAGATCCGAATGCGGTGGATGATGGAAGTGAAATGGATGGGTGATGCAGAACAAGCCATATAGATCATGGTGGATGGAAAGTACTTATTTATGCAAGGCACCTATTTTCCAAGTTTTCACCAAGGTACTTGCCTAAAGTGCCACCAAAGAGGTTTTCACTAGAGGTCAATTTTTTGATCCTTTTTTCTAATTTTTTTTGGATTTTTTTTCTTTTTTTATTTTTTTGTTGTCACCAAGATGCCTGCTTTGCTAGGTTTTCAATGAAGTAACCATTTTTTCAGGACATTTTCTGATTTTTTGGATTTTTTGGTTCTATACCTTGAAAGATTTAGGCATAAAACTTTTTGAGATGAGAGTTATTCATAGGCTCCTACAGAGGTTCCCCTTTGGGTGTTGATACCTGATATGCCCCTGATTTGTAACTTACTGTTATGACAAATGGTCCCAACCAATTGGGTTGAAATTTTCCTTTTCTACTTGGGTTTGGGACATTCTTCTGATTTTCTTTTAAGACTAGTTCTTTGACTTGGAACGTCCTGCTTTTGATTTTCTTATTGTAGCTCCTTTTGAGTCTATTATGATAAACTTGCAAATGATTTAAAGCATCTATACGCCACTCATCCAGTAGCTCCACCTCATTCAATCTTGAAACTCAGTAGTTTTCATTAGTGATGAGGTTTTGCAATGATATCCGAAGGGATGGGAGCTTGATCCCTATGGGGAGTACTGCTTCTAATCCATAGGCCAGGGAAAAAGGGGTGGCACCGGTGGGTGTGTAGATATTGGTTCGATATGCCCAGAGGGCGAGATTAAGTTGTAAATTCCAGTCACAACCTACGTCATTGACTATTTTTTTGAGTATTTTTAGAATGGTTTTGTTTGTAGCTTTTGCTTGGCCATTGCCTTAGGGATAGTATGGGGTGGAGAAGAGATGTTGGATTTTGAATTTCTTGCACAAGTCGCAGACATCCTGATTCTTGAATGGTGTCCCATTATCTGAGATAATGGCTTGTGGGACACCGTAGTGGCATATGAGATAGTTCATAATGAACTTTGAAATCTACTTCCCAGTTATATACATCATGGGTATGGCTTCCACCCACTTACTAAAGTACTCTGTTGCAGTTATGATGAATTTGTGGCCGTTAGATGAGGTGGGTGTGATTTTTCCAATGAGATCAAGTCCCCACTATGAAAAGGGCCATGGTGTGGCGATGGGATGAAGCTCTTGAGTTGGAGCATGGATGATGTCTCCATGTTGCTGACATTGTAGACACCTTCTGACATAGTCATGTGCCTCTCGTTCCATTGTGGGCCAATAATACCCCATCCTTAGCAATTTCCTAGCTATGGTCATTCCACTTGAGTGTGAATCACATATGTTGTTGTGTACTTTAGTTAGAGCGGTTAATGCCTCCTCAACATTTAGGAAATGCAGTAGGGTTCCTTCTATGCTCCTATGATATAGGGTATCTCCTAAGATAAAAAATCTGAATGCCTTTTTGACAAAGGTTTGTTTTAGGTTTGATGGTAAGTCGGCGGGTATGATTCCTATACTAAGGTATGTGTAAATTTCATGGTACCAAGGATTACCAAGACCAACAATTTCACACATGAATTCTAATTCTGGTACCTCGAATGTGGGCATGTGAAGCTGCTCTATCAGGAATTCATATTTTGGAACATTGTTGGGGATGTCCAGTAGGGACCCAATTGTTGCCATGGCATCTGCTGCTCTATTGTTGGCTCTAGGTATCTGCTCAAATGTAATTTCGATGAAGGATTCTTTGAGAGTCTCGACCAATTTTTTGTATGGAGTGAGCTTGTCATCCTTGGTCTGGTATTCATCATTCACTTGATTTATGATCAATTAAGAGTCTTTGTACACTTTGAGAGTGATGATGTTCCATTGCACTATTATCCTGAGACTATAGTCAAAGCCTCATATTCTGCAATGTTATTGGTGCAAGGAAATGCTAGTTTGTATGACCTTGGTATGCAATCCCCTTGTGGGGTGATGAAGAAGACACTAGCTCCTAATGCATGTTGTGTGTATGAGCCATCAAATTATAGTTTCTAGTGGTCAGCTACATTGAGATTGAAAATGGATTCATCTGGAAACTTTGAGACAAGAGGGTTCTCTGAATTGATAGGTGCTTCTGCTAGTTGATCTACAATGACTTGACCTTTGATTTCTTTCCTCTCCACATATTCGATGTCATATTCTGAAAATATCATCACCCATTTTGCCATTCTTCCTGTGAGCATTTCCTTTGATAGTAGGTACTTGAGGGGGTCAATTTTGGCAATGAGTTTTATTTTATGTGCCAACATGTAATGTCTAAATTTCTGAGATGCAAACACTACTGTGAGACATGCTTTCTCGATGAATGAATAGTTTATCTCATGACCAACCATTGTCCTACTGATGTAATAGATAGCCCTCTCTGTTTCATTTTCATCATGCTGAACTAGGAGAGCTCCAAGGGCTGCTGCTATTGCTGACACGTATAAGATCAATGGTTTCTTTGGGATGGGTGGCATTAAGACTGGTGGTGTTAGTAGATATTCTTTGATCTTGTTAAATGCCTCTTCACACTTGGCATCCCATTTGTACACTACTCCCTTGTGGAGTAGGTGAGAATATGGGTTTTGTTTATCCGCTAATTGCGCTATAAATCTTTGAATGGATTAAAGTCTACCTTGGAGGCCTCTCAATTGTTTTAATTTCTTTGGTGCTTCCAATTCAAGGATTGATTTCACCTTTGTTGGATCCACCTCTATACCCCTCATTGATACTATATATCCTAGCAATTTTCCCAATTATATGCCGAAGACACACTTCTTTGGGTTTAATCTGACCTTGTACTCCTCTAGTCTGTCAAAGATGGCACTTAGGGTTGCTATGTGATCTTTTCTTTTTCTTGACTTAGCTAGAATGTCATCAACATAGTCTTCAACCATCTTATGGATCATGTCATGGAATATCAATGTCATGGCCCTTTGGTATGTTGCTCCTGCATTCTTTAGGCCAAATGGCATCATGTTCTAGTAGTAAGTCCCCCATGGACAAGTGAAAGTCATCTTTTGTTGGTCCTCTTTAGCTATCATAATTTGATTATATCCTAAGAATCCATCCATTAGTGACAACATCTCATGTGTAGCTGTCATATCCACTATCATATCGATGTTGGGAAGCGGGAAGTCATTTGTTGGAAATGCCTTGTTCAAATCTCTGAAGTTTGTACAGATTCTAATGGCTCCGTCAGGCTTTGAAATAGGTACCAAGTTTGATACCCATTTTCGATAATCTATTGGTCGTATGAATCCTTCATCTAGTAGCTTTTTTAGCTCCATTTTGACCAATGAGGTGATCTAAGGGTGCATTTTTTGAAGCTTTTGTTTGACAGGCTTTGCTTCTGGATACACTACTCAGTGGTGAACCATGGTCTTTGGATCAAGAACTAGCATGTTGGCATAACTCCATGTGAATTTTATCTGTCTTTCCCTTAAGAAGGTTGCTAGGAGCTCTTACTCTTCTAATAGTACTGATTCCGCAAAGAATGTGATATGTGGGGTCTCCTCTATTCCTAGGTTGACCAAATTGCATTTTTCTGCCAAAACTACTGACTTTTCGTGATGAATAGCTCTTAAAGGAAGATTGAATCCCCCATCCTTGGGCACCTCAGAGAGGTTTTCACCATTGGATGCATCCTTTCTTTTTACTTTTTTCTTGTCAGAGAGTCCCATAGTGAGGTTTTCACTCAAGGACTTGGATATTATTCTTAATTTCTCACTTTTGTGACTGAAGGATTCAATCTTTTCCCCATAATAGGCATGTTTGTCTAACTCCATTATAAACCCTACTTTGTGATCCCCATCTGGAATGTTGTCCTACAATCCCATGAATTTTGAGAGCACCTCATCATTTTCAAATGTATTTGAGAATCAGTGGTCCTCATTGGTTGTAGTTGATGAGTTGGGGATATACTAGGCAGATCTCTTGATTTTGAAGGTTTGTTTCAAAGGAGAGGGTGCTAATCATGCAAAGGGCGGTATCCTCAAATAACCTAGGTAGATTGGTCATGGTATCCTCATCAGTGCTACTATTATAAATGTCAGTTATAAAGTTATGTATGTATTTAACTGTGGATATTGGTAAGCGTACTTCTGCTGCAGTTGGCTAAGGAGGAATATTAACCTTTCTAACTGGAGGACTTCAACCACGTATGGTTATACACGGAGGGGTACATCCAAGGCCAAGATTTTTTATTAGTCGTGTCTCTGATATGATAGGTATTATAAGCCTATTGTCATTTTGTCCCAGTCTTTGATTTTTGTCGTAGCCCATTGCGAGCATCATTTGTAGACCCTTGCTTTCGTTATCCATTGGTAATTCTGGTACTGGTCTTTCATCTTGATATAGCATATGTGATGGATCTACCTCAATAACCTCCTAGATAGGTTCTCCCCATCTTGTGAATTCAGGATAGTCTTCAGGAGACATTTGTGATGTGGATGCTTGTTTTTCTTGTGGACGTCCCCGTGATCTATGAGATTGTGGTAACTCTCCTACCACAAAAGCATTGTTAGGGATCTTTTAGCTTCCACAACCATCATCCTGGATTATGAGCTTGATGTCGAAGATGGTGGGAATGGTGGGAGTGGTGGGTGTCTCTGTCACAGAAGTGGATGCGAGAGTGGCAGGATCAATGTATGGTGTGGATGGGCCCTCATCATTTTTTAGCACTTGGGAGATTTTGTAATACTTTGCTTCAAGATTTTTGTAATAGGAGAAGGGTTCAGGATCTCCATGGATGGTAACTTCTTGTCTGTTATGTGTAAATTTCACACATTGGTGGAAATTTGATGCTACCGCTTTCATCGCATGGATCCATGGAAGTCCTAAGAGGATATTATATGGCAAGTCAAGGTCCAAGACCTGACAAGTGGTTTCCATGATGGTAGGCCCTACTTGAATAGGGAGTTTGATCATGCCCTGAGACACTCTTTCTTGATCATCATATGCTCTTATCATGATACCCTTCCCTTTGTCGATGGAGTCCTCTGATATTTTCAATTCCTTGATGAGGTTGAGAGAACAAATGTTCAAGCCTGCACCTCCATCCACCAAGACCCTTTTGATTTTGCTCTTATGTACTATGGCTTCCAAGTGAAGTCACGGTTGTGAGATGGTTGAGCGGGGAAATCTTGGTCAGAGAAAGTAAGAAGATTAGGCATAATGATATTTCCAACCATAGCTTGGAATTGCTCTAGCATTCTCTTGAGTTGATCTAGGACATTATAGCCATTAGGAGCGGATCTAGATGCAGGGGCTTTGTTTGGCTAGGATGATCCTACGATGGTTACTTTGTTGCCTCTTGTGGTGACTCCACAATCTTCAGCATAAGCGCCCTTGATGGTGATGACCATGCAGTTTTCATCTAGGTAGGTGATGACTATTTCATACACATGATTCGTGTTTGAGTGGGTGCCTTGCCATTTATCATTTTTATTCCCTTTGTTGCCATGATTCATCATCAGATTTGTATATATCTTAAGATCTTGATTTCCTGTAGGTTGTTCCATGTTTATGATTCTTTTATTGATGAGATCTTGGATGATGTTTTTCAGTCTCATGCAACTGTTTGTGGTATGGCCTTTGATTTTATGGAATTTTCAAAGTTGATTTTCATTATACCAAGGAGGTTTCACATCTGGTTCTTGGTAATTCTCAAATGTAGGAGGCTTGATGATTTTTTTTCTATCAAATTTCTCATTATGTCCTCAAGTACTTCCCCCAAAGTCATGTATTTTTGCTTGGGATAACTCTTGCGTTGAGGTGGTATTCTTTGCTCATTGAGATTATTGATGGTTGGATTGTTGTTTGGTTGGTGTGTTATGTGATGATTGTTTTGGTGTTGTGTTTGAATTTGTGGTGTAGGTTTATTTTGGTGAGGGGTAATAATGACCACCTTGGCATCAATGACACCATCATTAGTAATGTTTTTGTTCCTTTCCCACATGCAAGGTTTATCGTTGTAATTAGATGGTGGGTGATTGTTTTGTTGTTCAGGGTATGAGTTTGATCCTGTTGGTTGAGTCATGAGGGCTCGTTTGATGTTAAGTGCCTTGGGGATCAATTGGTCATATGTGGTGATGCCCTGAAACTTGAGGTGAAATGCCAAGAGGCCGTCAAGGTTGGCGATGATGGTGCAAACTTGTTGTTCTTCTGGCATGTTCCACTTGCTCTGATTGGCCTTAGATAACCATCATTGTAGGAATGAAGTGAAAGATTCACCCTTTCCTTGTTTTAGAGCTGAGAGTTCTTCTATACTAACATCCATTGCAATGTTGCATGCGTAGTTCTTAATGAATGTTCCTTTTGGAAAACCTTGGTCTCATCACATGGAGTTGGATACCTATCAAGAAAGAGTGTCTTAGGGCATGATCAAACTCCCTATTCAAGTAGGGCCACCTCTCATGGAAACCACTTGTTAGGTCTTGGACCTCAACTTGGCATATAACATCCTCCTAGGATGTCCATGGATTCATGTGATGAAAGCAGTAGCATCAACTTTCCACCAATGTGTGAAATTTACACATAACTGACAAGAAGTAACCATCCATGGAGATCCTGAACCTTTCTCATATTGCAAAAATATTGAAGCAAAGTACTAAAAAATCCCCCAAGTACCAAAAAATGATGAGGGCCCATCCACACCATACATCGATCCCACCACCCTCGCATCCACTTCTGAGACAGACACCCGCCAGTCTCGCCATTCCCACCATTTCTAACATTAAGCTCATCACCCAGGATGAGAGTTGTGGAAGCTACAAGCTCCCTAACAATGCTTTTGTGGTAGGAGAGTTACCACAATCTCCTAGATCATGGGGACGTCCACAAGAAAATCAAGCTTCCACATCACAAACGTCTCCTAAAGACTATCCCAAATTCACAAGTTGGGGAGACCTTGGCTAGGAGGTTATTGAAGAAGATCCATCACATATGCTATATCAAGATAAAAGAACAACTAATTTACCAATGGATGAAACAAGCAAGGGTCTACAAATGATGCTCGCAATGGGCTATGATAGAAATCAAAGACTGGGACAAAATGACAACAGGCTCATAATACCTATCATGCCAGAGATGCGACCAATAACAAACATTGGCCTTGGATGTACCCCTTCGAGTATTACCATATGTGGCTGAATTCCTCCGGTTAGAACGGTTAATATTCCTCCTCAGCCAACCGTAGCAGAAGTACACTTACCAATTGTAGACACATAAAATATGCATATATGTCAATCCAATAGTTTAATCAAGTAACCTTCATTTCATCCTTCAAATTAAATAAATCCACTTCATCATTACATCATTTAAATAAATCAATTAAATCCTAACACTTCATTAATTAACCTTTATCTTGCATCATCCCTTTAATTAAACAAATCAAACATTCATTTAATTAAATCCCAAATTCATATTTCTCCCCTTTTGATTTAAATATATCGAAATATTCAAGTCAAAGGGGTCAAACTCACCTAATCATCATTAAGCTAAGCTAATCCAATCTTTGAAGGTCTATTTCTCAAAGACCGTGATGCTTACAGACTCTCCATCTAAGGCTATGGTATCATGTTGTGACCATTTAAAAAAACCTCTCTTTGTTTTTGCTATCTCGAAGGCGTTTTCTTGTGGTGATGACTTTTCAGTGGAGGGAAAAGTTGCCAGATGCAAGCAGTGTAAAGTTGCAAAGTGGCGCAACTTTCATTCCGCAACTTGTACGACCAAGCAGACTATTCCAACACGTCTGGATGGGTATGTTTATGCTAGGGATGGTCCTCTCTTGCACCCAAATACGCCGAATCACTCCGAGCTATATTGGACCGAGTGAAATTAGGTGAAAAATTGATGCAAACACAAGGGCACAATCACAAATTCTTTGCAACCTGCCTATTTGAGGCATCTAACAAGATTATTCTAACCTCTTTAGATAGTCCAAAACTCCATTAAAACTTGACAAGCAACTAAATACACATTTCCCTCTTTAACCCCCTTAAACCCTTGTAATAGTGAGAAACTAGTTTTTGTCCAATTACTCCACAATCTTCCAAAACACCAAATGAACACATGACTGCTTCAAAAATGCATATCCAGGTTACACAACATATATGAGAAACAACATAGACTCCTTTGGACCAGTGTTGACTTCCTATACATTCACCCTTCAACAGGCTACTTAATTAGCCCAAAAATGCAAAGCAACATACCTTCAAACACCACATAGACCCTTGAGACCTTGGAGTAGAAAATAAATTGCCAAGAAAACAAAGATTATGCAATTGGATTCCATTTGTACGGACCTGTAACTGTCAAATCAAAAAAATCTTGTTTTTAGTGTAAATTTTGAGGGTTTATTGGATGTAGCACTTCCACAACCTTTCAGACTTTTCCACCACCCTATACACCTTCATTTAGGCCCCAATATGCTTAGAAAACAAAGAAACTTTTGGTATCTCATAGATTTTTCAAACCCTAGGGTAAAAACTCTATTTTCAAGTGAAAAAAAACCACCAATTTTAGACCTTTAACTCTTAATTTTATTTTAAACCCTAGTTCTCGACACCTTCCACTCTTGAAATAATGTTAAGACATGTAATAACGTTTCTACATAAATTTTTTATACAAAAATGCTTGAATGGCTTGTGCATAGGGAAAAAACACAAGAAAAACAGTAAAATATGAATTGAGCAATTGAAACTTTATTGATTCAAAGAAAAAAACTCCTTCAACCAAAACCATTCTTGATAGTTTAAAACCACAAACCATCCCAACATGTAATTATGATATCACTCAAGATAGAATCCATGAATAGATAATGTATTTTACCAATAACTCATCGAGAGCACAAATTCCCAAAACTAGCCCTCCACTATGAACATATCAACTAAGTAGGAACCCATAACATTATGGAAATATGATCCACTTCTCCCAATGTAACTCCCAAGCATTACATGTGAGAGATGGTCAATTTCATTGATTGCAACAATGGTCAACACCTCATGATCATTCAAGTACTCATTCTAACAATACAAGAGATTTACACATCAAATTGCAAGTGAATATAATTTACTATATCTTAACATAAAAAATAAAAAACCTAATAGAAAAATGTATCAATGACATACAAGGATGTATAAGAAAGTTTAAATTTGAAAATATAATGTAAACTTAGAAAACTGTAGATTTGAAAACCTTAATAATGTAAAACCCTAAAAAGAAGGTTGGATCAAGTGTAGGATTGGTTGGGCTCAACAAAATTTAAAGAAAAAAAACATTTATTTATGAAGTTAACCTAGGATAATTAAGTAAATGCAATGAATCAAACACAATCAACCTAACATAATTAAGGGTTACTCTAGATGTTCAAATTTGTTACTCATTTTTATTGCATTGAATCAAAATGTCTCACTATTAATTGCTCCAATGCTATAAGATAAATGAATGTTTTCATGATTATAATGAATATATTGTATGTTATTAATGCTAGTGTATATCATCAAATTATGCCAAACATGTGTTTAGTCAACTCAAAGTGGGTGAATGATGCCACTTAGCCAAAAGTTTGAATTTTGAATTTTAAAATGAAAGGGAATAGGTTTGTGACCATGAGGTCACCCTTGCAATTGAAGAAGTGTCCTAGAATGGGTTAATAGTTAAATCTAAGTGGCTAACAATCAATTCCAGGTGGCTAATGGATAAATGAGGGCATACCCATTGGTGAATGTGATAAATGGGAAAATAAGGTAAATGTATAGATGTGTGTGAATAAGAATAGGATAGGGCTAATTGTATAGTGATTTAAGTATGCAAATTGATAAAAGGCTAGAGAGATGAGCTTGAATTTAGATGTTGAGTTACTACGTACATGTATCAAGACATTTCTTCAAAATAGAAACAAAATTGTGTGGGAAATGACATGGTATGCACAAATTTTACTATTACAATTACGCACATAATGATTTACAAATTCTTTGCATATATAGATTAAATTAACTTCAAAATTAATACCATTAATACTTCTTCTTTAAGAAAACATGATTATGTATTCCCTAATAAAACTTTCACCATAACAAGACTTCTTGCAATTACTTCAATTGTAGCATACATAATTTCATATTGCACCTATCAATGTGCCCATTACATCTTCATGTGTGATTGTTAGATAGTATTACAAAACCTGGTTCAAACGAGCATACCGATAGGAAAGAACCAGGAAGAAAACCTTCGGTTGTAACTCGATTAAGAACAAAAAAAGACCCCTTTACAAAACCTATGAGTTTGCAAAATACAAACCCTTTTACATTTTAAACATACCCTTTATACAATGCCAAACATTTGACCCATATTTCAAACAACTTCACTAGGTATAGATTATGCCAGACATTTAACAAGCCCCTATACAAACCATCAAGGTAGCTTAGAATAACCAATCTATATTATTCTAAATGACACAAAATATGATGAGATGGTAATGAAAACTATAAAAGACGCTTAGAATAACCAATCTATATTGTTGTAATCTATTACATACCTCTTTGAAAGGATCAGAGCTGGATATTTTTGTAGCAGGTCCATGATAAATCGTGCTAGGAATATCACAAAAGTGGGAAAATGATAAATCTATATTGTCACAATAGAAAAGATGCTTAGACTAACATATCTATATTAATCTAAACAACCTGAATGATGATGAGTTGGTGATGCAAACTATAAAATATGCATACCTCTTCGAAAGGATCAAAGTTGGCTATTGTTGTAGCAGGTCCATGATCAATCATGCCAAGAATATTGCAAAAGTGGGAAAATGAGAAATCTATATTGCCACAATAGAAAAGATGCTTAGACTAATATATATATATATATATATATATATATTAATCTAAACAACTTGAATGATGAAATTTTGGTGATGCAAACTATAAAAGACACATACCTCTTTGAATGGATTAGAGCTGGCTATTGTTGTAGTAGGTCCATGATCAATCTTGCCAAAAATATCGCAAAAGTGCATACAAAATATCACTATTAAAGACACCTGCATTGCAATAGTATATAAAATATCAATATTAAATAAAGAAAAATAATTAACTTAATCATAATGATAATAAGCATTCTACCTTCCACTCTTGAAAATGCTATTCAAGTGTGCCTAAAGGGTCATCTATTTGCTTAAGAGTATCCAATATTGCTTCATGATCAACATTACTAAGTGTCCATAGTTGTTTTGTCTTTGGTCTGGCATGATGCTTCAACAACTTAACATTTGTTGCTATAAGAAGGTGCAAATACATGAGAATGGTTTTGTGTTTCTTGTAGTATTCAAATGCAAGTATGCCATTCTTTCTAATCATGTATGTTCACAACCAAGTTCCTACAACCACAACTGAACCTGTAGGATACATAAAACCATCATCATCTTCCATTGGTTGTGTTAGCTTATGCTTTACCCACACACATCGGGCCAACCAATAGTCTGATCTCTCTTCATTCCCCTATGGTGCAACAACTACAAAAATATGTCCTATATGTAGTAGATCTGAAAGCAAGTCATAATCAACTAAACTTTCCATTGTGTCATTTGTCATGGATATTGTTTGAGATAAAGGAGTTAGATACTGTGGTACCCATGTATCCACCCACTCACTTGACTCGCATTGATCCCACTCGCATTGAATACAACTCTGACAAAAACAAGCCAAATCTCATGTCCAAATGGTCCATGTACCTGCATCTGAGCTTTGAAATTAATGCATCTTTGATGAATCTTTGATTGTATGACAATCCAATCTGCCTCCCATTGTACCCTCCTCAACGAACCAAAATAAGTTGTGCATTGTTGAGTCAAGTGTCCCTCCCTGTGACAATGTTGAACTACACCAATCAACTATAGAACATGCATTGCTGAATTTTGCTCCTGAAATCTTCAATTGCTCCTTAACTAGAGCTCTCTTTACGCATGCACCTGCTCCATCATGCTCCCCTTTCCCATGTCCAGCTTCAAAAAAACTCCAAATATGAGGTAGACCCTTGTCTACATGCATTCTACTCAACCAATAAAACATACGAGCATTCTTGAATTGACCTATGCAATTATCTGACCAAATTAGATGTCAGCCCAATGCTATATCATGCTTCTGCAAGAACTCCAAAAAATTCTTGAAACAATGTTGGACATACTCAGACGAGTGAGATTTATCATCACTCATATAAAAATGATACTCTCTTATTATCTTTCGATCCTCCTCTGTACTATTAGGTACATGTCTAAACATTATGTGGACAAAAATAGCAATCTGAATGGAATTGTAATACTGAGATTGTACTTCGTTTTGTGGTTGCAATGTGTAGTTTTATACAAAATCAACCACTGATATAATAGTACCAATTGGAAAAGAGTCCTTACACATCCTAAATTGTTGATCCAACCACTGAGACCTATGACTATGTCTTGCATACTTGTAGAAAAGATTGTCCTTAAAATATGAAATAAAATCAGCAACACTGCATTCTTTTGTAACCAACTCACATCTAGAACCTTCACCTCCACTTTGCAAAGTATATTTGACTATCTCATATCTCTTTTTCTCAACAAGCTTCTTTCCAAATTCATGTTTGGAACTCTCATGAAAACATTGAACAAACTTTGACAAGCCACCACATTGTGAGCACTTTGCATTTAAACAATCATTTCTATAGAAAAAGCAACCATCATCTCTAGAACATAAAAATAGATCTAGCAAGTCCCTTGATGATTTTAGAGGATACATTGCACCACACTCCTGCAACATTTCATTAGTATGCAAAGTAGAATAGATATAGCATAATAGCTCATGGTACATTGAAAACTTCACATGGTATTTGCAACAGCAAGTATTACGAATCTTAGGAGGCACACAATAAAATGGCTTCAAACCCTCAAAAGTCATTTGTGAGATTTCCATATTTTTTATGTGTTTCAATAAAATTTTTGAACAACATTGTTTGGCTTTATTCCAAGAAATGTTTAGGATGTGGTGTACGGTCTCAATTTCCAATTCTTAACTTTAAAACATCCTTTGCATTGGGTGATACTCTAGAGTTATCATGCCAAAATTGTTGAATTACCTGCTTTACATTATCGGTTAGCTTCTTATCAACACGTGGAAGCCTCCCAACAAAAGCCCATGTATCATTTTGAAGCGGATCATCTATTCTTTCTCTTCTTGAAAATGCTCTATCCAAATTTTTATGATTTATGTCAAAATCAATACAATTTTGTCTCATAAAGCGAGCCTTTTTCAATTTATGGCTTACTAGGGTAGTTGTAATGACTCTCTGAGCAACTCTCTTATCCTTTTCCCTGTTACTTTTTCCAATAGACTTGAGAGCATTAAAAATATTTTTGACAATAATAGAAATTTTTTTGATCTTCTTGTTGACATGAATCTTCAATTTGGCTAGAAAAGGTCTCATCTTTTGCATCTTTAGCAACTGTACAAAAAGTTGGCATTGCTCGGTCAATGTCTTATCACTAAAATTTTGGTTGAAAATTCTTCTAGCCCACAACCGAACAGTTCGTGTTGACCTCTTGCCTTCAAAATTGTTTATAATGTTCTCATCAAATTCAAGTAACCATTTAGGGGTTCTTGAAGCTCTTGAAATTGGAATATGTCTTTCTTCCATACAAGGTTCTTCATTTCTCATGTAATTTGGCGAAACATAATTTACACTTGCTTCAATATTATGTTGAAAATATTCATTTCCAACATTTTCACCTTGAACATTTTCAATATCAATTTGAATAATTTCATCCCCAATTTGAATATCATGTTCAACATCTTCAAATCCAACATTTTCACCTTGAACATTTTCATTATCAATTTCCATATTTTCATTCCCAATTTCAATATCATGTTCAACATCTTCAAATCCAACATTTTCACCTTGAACATTTTCAATATCATTTTCAATAATTCCATTCCTAATTTGAATATAATGTTCAACATATTCAATTCCAACATTTTCACCTTGAACATCTTCAATTTCCTCTTCACTTGAAAGACCATAGGGGTTAGGTTCACCAATATTTAACATACCTTGTCTTCTCTTCCTATGACTTTCTCTATCTCTTTGTCTATATGCTTCAATTTCCTCTTTTGTAAGCTTTTTCTTACGTTTTTGCTTTTGATGACACCTGTTCCCCATTATACCTCATAAAAGATGCTAAAAATCATTGCTTATGACAAATTTCAATAGAAGATGCTCCAAAAAGTTGATTGTCTCTTCCTGTCTAAAACCACGTGTGTGTTGCCTGCAAACAGAATGTAGGGTCCGTTGGAATGCACAAAACGGGGTTTTTCTATGGCCTACAAATCCGATATCCGTTATGATATGATATTCGATTCATTTGAAAAAAATTACGATACTTGTAATGGTATAATTTGTGTTCTGTAAATCAGATATTTGATTCAAATCGAATATACGATTTGTGTACACATAGACCTAGGGGTTAATGGTAGATGGTATAGGTTTTAAGGGTTAAAGGTTTAGGGTTTAGGGTATATGGTAGAGGGTTTAAGGGTTAAGGTTTTATGGTGGAAGGTTATAAGGGTTTAGGGTTTCATGGTTAAGGGTATAGAGGAGAGAGATAGATGGAGTGAGTGTGTGAGAGAGATAAAGGAAAGGAGGGTTAAGGGGAGAGGGTAGAGGGTTTAAGGGTTAAGGGGAGAGAGATAGAGGGATTGAGTGAGATAGAGACCTAAGAGAGGGAGAGGGGGCATGACGGAGAGAGTTGAGAGAGAGAGAGGGAGGGATTGGGAGAGAGATAGAGGGATGTGGGGTTAAGGGTAGAGGGTAATTGATTAAAGGGTTTAGGGTTTAAGGGTTAAGGGTTAAGGGCTAAGGGTTTAAGGGTAGAGGGGAGAAGGATAAAGGGAGTGAGTGAGTGATAGAAAGACCTAAGAGAGTGAGAAGTGGTAGGAGGGAGAGACTTGAGATAGAGTGAGTGAGTGAGTGAGAGAGACCAGAGAGAGAGAGTGGTGCTAGGAGGGAGATACTTGAGAGAGAGAGAGAGAGATAAAGGAAGGGAGGGTTAAGGGGAGAGGGTAGAGGTTTTAAGGGTTAAGGGGAGAGAGAAGAGGGATGGAGGAGAGAGAGATCTAAGAGAGGAGAGGGTATGATGGAGAGAGTTGAGAGAGAGAGGGAGGGAGTGGGAGAGAGATAGAGGGAGGTGGGGTTAAGGGTAGAGGGTAGATGTTTCAAGGGTTTAGGGTTTAAGGGTTAAGGGTTAAGGGTTAAGGGTTTAAGGGTAGAGGGGAGAGACATAGAGGGAGTGAGTGAGTGAGAGAGACCTGAGAGAGGGAGAGGGGATAGGAGGGAGAGACTTGAGAGAGAGATGGTAGAGGGTAGAGGATAGAGGGCTTAAGGGTTAAGGGTTTAGGGTTATTGGTGCAGGAGCACCTAGGCTGACCTCCACCTTGTTTGTCTTCAATTTTGGCTTGTACCTGATCTTAGCCAAATCAGGGTGTTAGTAGGTTGTGTTGGATCTTAGAAGGTATTGTGTGTGGAGAGTATCAAGTGGTTGAAGATGAGAGTATCAAGTTAGCAAGGTACTTGAATGGGCTCAAGTGGTCTATCCAAGAAGACATGAGCTTAGTAAACTTCAAAACAGTCCGCCAATGCTATGAAATGGCTTTGAAGATAGAGGAGAAAGGAAAAAAGAAGCAGGAACAAAACCCCAAAGGTAGAGGTAAAGGGAAAGACAGCAGAGGACAAAGAGGAAGTTATAGTGGAAGAAGCTCAGAACCAAGAGCCCAAGGAGAAGTTAGATTTTCTGAATAGCAAGAAGGAAGCTCTAGTAGAGGTGGTAGAGGAAGAGGTTTCAGCTCCATAGGAAGAAGTGGTGGACAAGGAAGAGGCAGCTACTTCACCAACATGAAATGTTATCATTGCAACCAATTGGGACACCCGACCTATAGATGTCCTGAGAAAAGTAGCACTTCTCATGGAGGAGATAAGAGAACCAATCTGATTCAAGATGAGACAGATGCAGCAAATAAACAACCTAAAGTACCATTGAACTCAGAGGAAGGTGAGAACCTCATGATGAGAAGGACTTTAATCAAAGAACCGGTGAAAGAAGAGCCAAGCCAAAGAAGGTCCTTGTTTAGGATAAAATGCAAGGTGATGGGGAAGGTGTGTAAGGTCATAATAGACTCAGGTTCAACTGACAATATTGTGTCAGAGGAGGTAGTCAGCAAGCTGAAGTTGACAAGGATACCCCACAACAACCCTTACAAGGTCACATGGCTCAATAAAGGTCAGCATGTCTTGGTGAATGAACAAGCATGGGTGGAGTTTTCAATTGGCAAGTACAAAGACAAAGTTTTGTGTGATGTCTTACCTATGGATGCATGCCACTTGCTCCTAGGTAGGCCATGGAAATTTGACTGCCAAGATGTGCATGATGGAGCTAAGAATTCATATACCTTCAAGAAGGACAGTGTAACCTTCAAGATTCAGTCTTTGTTAGAAGACACAGAGGTGCAAACAGTAGGTTCCAAACTGCTTATAGCTGGTGAGAAAGAGTTTTTAAAAGCCTTGGAAGAAGGAGAAGGAGTTGGCTATGCAGTGATGATCAAGCCAAGAGAAGTGAACAAAGAGAAAGTAGTTGAAAAGCAAGAGTTACCCAAGGATATACATGACTTGTTGCAGACCTATGAAGGTATTGTAAGTAGTGGTCAACCAGTAACCTTACCTCCTAAAAGAGCCATAAGTCATAGGATAGACTTGATACCAGGAGCTACCCTTCCAAACAAAGCAGCTTATAAGATGACACCTCAACAAAATGAGGAGATAGCTAGGTAGATTCAAGAAGTTCTTGACCAAGGTCTCATTAGAAAAAGCATTAGTCCATGTGCAGTACCCACTATCTTAGCACCTAAGAAAGGAGGAGAATGGAGGATTTGTACCGATTCTAGGGAAATAAACAAGATAACCATCAGGTATAGGTTTCCCATCCCTAGGATTGAAGATCTCATGGATTGTCTAGGTGAAGCTAGGTACTATACCAAAATAGATTTAAAGAGTGACTATCATCAAATTAGGATACATGAGGGTGATGAGTGGAAAATAGCCTTCAAAACCAATGAGGGTCTCTATGAGTGGCTAGTTATGCCATTTGGATTGTCTAATGCCCCCTCCACATTCATGAGACTCATGAATGAAATCCTCAAAGACTACATTGGCAAGTTTGTAGTAGCATATCTTGATGATATACTAATCTATAGCAGAACAAGAGAAGAGCACCTCCAACATATTGAGTTGATTTTCAAGAAGCTACCAGAGGAGAAGCTGATGATCAATATGGAAAAGTGTGAGTTCATCAAAACAGAGCTGGTGTACCTTGGATTTGTGCTATCACATGGCAACTTGAAGATGGACAGCAGGAAGGTAGAAGCCATTCTCAATTGGCCTACTCCCAAGATAGCAACAGAGGTAAGAAGCTTCCATGGTCTTGCTCAGTATTATAGAAAATTCATAAGACAGTTTAGTGCTATTTGTGCTCCTATGTTGGATAGTATTAAAGGAGGAATGAAAACCAAGTTTGTATGGAATGAGCAAGCTAACAAGAGTTTTGAGTTGCTAAAGGAAAAGATAGCTACCCAACCTATTTTAGTGTTGCCAAGCTTTGAGAAGCTATTCACCATTGAATGTGATGCAAGCAATGTAGCTATTGGAGCTATTCTCAATCAAGAGGGTAGACCGGTGGCTTTTCATTCAGAGAAGCTAAGTGAAGCCAAGAAGAAGTATTCTTCTTATGACCTTGAGATGTATGCATTGGTCCAAGCACTAAGGAAGTGGAGGCACTACTTGCTTCCCAAGGAATTCATTGTGTACTCAGACAATCAAGCACTTAGTTTTATGAATTCACAAGAGAAGTTGAGTCACAGACATATGAAATGGATGGAGTACTTGCAAGATTACACCGTCAATATCAAGCGAAAGAAAGGAGCTCTCAACAAAGTGGCTAATGCCTTGAGCACAAAGGTCCTTACAATTCAAGAAATTCAGTTGAAGAGCATGGGAATAGATCACTTCAAGGATCTATATGCAGATGATGAAGACTTTGCAGATATTTATAAGGTATGTCTTGAGTATAAGAACCATTTCCATAGCAAATATGCTAAATATACCTTGCAAAGTGATTTATTGTTTAAAGGGAATTAGCTTTGTGTTCCTAGAGGTTCTATTAGGGAGAACTTAATACAAGAAAAGCATAATGGTGCATTGAGTGGTCATTTTGGGATCACCAAAACTCAAGAACTTTTCCAAAGGTTTTATTATTGGCCAAAGATGAACTTAGATATCAGAAGGTATGTGGAGAGTTATGTGGTATGTCAAAAGGCAAAAGGCACTTCCTCAAATGATGGCCTATACCAGCCACTTCCTATCCCTTCTAGGCCATGGGAATGCTTGAGCATGGACTTTGTAGTTGGTTTTCCCAAGACAAAGCAAGGTATGGACAGTGTTTATGTTGTTGTAGATAGATTCAGCAAGATGGCTCACTTTGTACCCTACAAAACAACCAATGATGCCGGTCAAATAGCCTCTCTTTTCTTTAAGGAGATAGTCAGGATTCATGGCTTACCAATCAACATTGTATCATATAGGGATACTAAGTTTATGAGTCATTTTTGGAAGAATCTTTTGCAAAGAATGGACACCAATTTGTCCTTTGGATCTGCATACCATCCCCAAATTAATGGTCAGACTGAAGTGGTAAATAGAACTCTTGGAAACCTCTTGAGATGCTTGACCAAGGAGTATGGTCAACAATGGGAGCAGATTATTGGGCAAGTTGAATATGCCTATAATTATACTGTCAATAGATCAATAGGGAAGAGTCCCTTTGAAATTGTGTATGGTATACACACTAGAGGTGTTTATGAGCTGAGAGAGCTAAAAGATGGAGTCAAGGGAAGTGGATATGTAGATGATTTTGCCTATGCAATGCAGGAAATTCATGACATAGTCAGAAAAACCTTGGCAGAAAACACAATGAAGCATAAGACTAAGGTGGATGAGCATAGGAAATAATTTCACTTTAATGTTGGTGACTTAGTTATGGTGCATTTGAACAAGTCTAGACTATAGAAAGGAGTTCCTAACAAGTTGCAAATGAAGAGGATAGGTCCCTGTCCTATCTTGGAGAAGTATGGAAGCAATGCAGTCAAGGTGCAATTACCAGATGACAGTGGACTGTCCCCTATTTTTAATGTTGCAGATCTTGTAAATTATAGAGGACCACCAATAAACATGGATCAGACCTTCCATGAAGTCAGTCAAGATGTAGAAGAACTCAAACTACCCTCCACTGCTGTCAAGCAAGCTGATAAGATCTTGGATACCAGGGTCTACAAAAGAACAAGAACCAAAGAGTACAAGGACAACTTGAAGTTGATGTAGTATGGATCAAGGAGGCAGAGTTCAAGAAGTTGGGCATTGATCCCAACTTGCTCAATCCAAGGGTGGATTGAAGTTTTCTATTTTGGGGAGGATGGTGTAGGAGCACCTAGGCTGACCTCCACCTTGTTTGTCTTCAATTCTGGCTTGTACCTGATCTTAGCCAAATCAGGGTGTTAGCAGGTTGTGTTGGATCTTATAAGGTATTGTGTGTGTGGAGAGTTAGTTATTAGGACTAATTTTATCCTAGTTAATCATTGTTGATAAATGTTGTTAAATTTTGGCTTTATTAAGCTTTGGACAACATATGTTAAGTTACAAAGCATTTAGTGTATTAAAAACCACATAATCATTGTTTAAAAGATGCCAAAGGACAATTAAGGAGATGATGGTTCAGAGTAAGGAGATGGAGGTCCTAAACTTTAGGATCATAACATATTGATCAGTTGCAAAATGCTCATAAAAGTTGCATGACTGCAGTTGTGGAGGTGCATGTAACTTACTTGGCATTTGGAATCCCTTGAAATCAAGGTAAAGGCTCGATCAACTACCTTTGAATGTGGAAAAGGCATCAAAATAGATGTGGCTCATAGTTAGCAATCAGTTTTTGTTGTAATTAATATCAAGTTTTGGTTTTTGAATAGAAGAAAAAGAACTCTATTTTTTGGAAATTCTCGTATGTTTTGCAACAGAACCATCATATGCATTGAATACTCTGATTTAGCAATGTATTTATGTTATTAGAATAGATTTGATTCACTTTTCATGGTGTATTTCAGTTAAGTAGAGTAGAGTCATTGATTTGTATCCATAGTTTAGGTGGTGAAGGGTTTTTATTCCTGTTTTGAGTAGATTTCCTGTGTTTTTCTGTGTTATCTGTGAGTTCTTGGGAAACAGTGACTTAAAAAGTGTTGTGAATACAAACTTCTCACTATTTTATGTTCATTAGATAGATTTAAGAAAGATCCTTCTTGTATTCGGGGTGTTTTGGGTCGAGTTGTTTATATTTCATAGACTACAGTGTAGGGAATAGTATTTTTGTTTTGAGCAGTGTGACTTTAAAGGGCTCCCCCATAAACATTGATCACAGGGTTTTCCTGAATTTGGTGTGATATGGGAGTGGAGCCAGTCCCATGTATATATGTAGGAGTAGGAGTTCTAGAAAGCCAAGAAAAAGTTTGTAATACCCAACCCTAGGCGAGTGTTAGCTGCCCGGTTAGGAGTTTGGAAGAGGAAGATTGGGAACTTAGGTAGGGGAAAGGTGTCACTGTATGGAATCCATACAGTTTCAGGAAGGGCAAGGTAAGGTCTTCACATGCCAAGGGGATTGAGGCTTCCATCAATCCATCATAGGCATATTTGAATCAAGAAATAGAGAAACCCTAGAAGATAGGTGAATTAGCCCTCCAATCCAAGAACTTTGGAATCAGCTGTACGGTACTGACAGAGACTTGACAACCTATGCAAGATTTAAAAGCTTGAAAAGGGTGTCAGGAAATGTTTTTTTTTTGCTAGGTTGTGTGGAGAATTTGGGCAGAAAAAGCAAAATAGTGACTGGTAAGGGCTAGTAGAGATTAGGCCTTACCAAGGAAGTTTCTTGAGATTAGGTGCATTGAAACCTAAAGAATCACCAAAATGTATCCCATTGGCATTGAATTGCATAGAAACAGAGTTCCTAACTCCCCTGCAAAGAGTTCAAGTCAGGTAATGAAATTGGCATCTAGACCTTTCTAGGTGTTGAAAGG
>VDFB02242952.1:254237-283838 GCA_007258455.2 Sequoia sempervirens | reverse complement strand
AAATAATATTTAAATATTATACATAATAATATAATATATTATATATTAAATTATAAACTATATTGTATATTCTAAACTAGATATATTAAAATAAACTATAAAATATTTATTGCATTTTCTAAATCATATATTATTAAGTATAAAACATTTTAAAAATAATATATAAACCAAATTGGATATCCAATTCAAATCGGATATCCGATTCAAATCGGATATCCGATTTAAAATGGATATCCAATTTGAAATAGATATCCGATATTTCTGACAAAGAATTTATTGCCTAGGGATGAGCCTTGGGCTTGCTTTGGTATTTGGCTTGGACATGCCAATCCTAAGAAGTCAACGCAAAAAATGTGTTTGACAACTCACCTTGTTTTTCTAGACTTCATCCATATGGCTGATGACTTTATTTTTAGCCAAAATTGATGAAACGAAAAGGGTTTGTAGAGGAGACTCTCAGCTTTCCACCAATATAGATTATTCCTTACTTTGAATTTAATAAATAATTATTATTTATTTTCTATTAGAATTACGGATAAAGTCTTGATTGATAGGCTAATTGAAAAATATCTATAACTTTCAAACGGTATCATATTTTTTGAATCCAAAAATATGCGTCACATTCTATGCTTCGTATACTATAGGATTAAAAAAAAAAATGAATTTCATGAAGTTTTGACCAAGTTAAGGTGGTCAAACATACGAGTTTTTATATTTTTTAAAAGTTGTAATAAAAAATGCATAATTAATTATTTACTTGGAAAAAAATTATAAAAAAATATGTGTCACATATGGACATGAGTCCTCTACTTATATCTAAAATATTATAAAAACATTTTATCATTTTATTGTGGTTAGGGTGGTCTGATAGAAACCTATTTCTTATTTTTTCCTTGAAATTTAAGTACTACTGTATTAAAATTTCAAATTTTCACCAAATAGACTTAAAAAAAAAAAACTTTGTATTTTAGAAACTAAATTCAATTTTCCACATATTCTATTCTTACATATTTTTTAAATAATATAGATAACTTGTTCAAATTTTTATGTCAAGTTGCCTAACTCTGATTTTTCTAAATTTTCATTGCCACTTAAGGGCTTGTTTTTTCCATGATGATCCTATACATACCCATACCTTTCATTCACTTTGATAGACTTAAGTATGTGAAAATAAAGATATGATATGTTGACATTTTTTTGTAACACGCCCAATGTTCTACATAGTAACTTTCCTATATTTTAACCTCAAGTAAATAGAATAAGCATCCAACTATAATGAGCAATAAATTTTTCTTTCAAACTATAAAGATAGAATGCACATTTGAAATAATATATTTTCCAAAAAAAATCATTGCATTAAATCAAAGTATTACAACTTTCCAAAGTAATGATTTCATAGTACATGATAACAAGATATCATTTCACTTTTACAGTCTTTCCAATATAATGGATACAAAAGACATAAACAAGGCTCCACGAAGCTTACTAGCAAAAGAAGTATGAATACTCCTAGAAATCGTCCATTCAAATCTTGATCACCTAATGATGAGGAGAATCATCACTCAAGCACTTTCCCACCAACCGTGGATTAATTTTGGTCCCCCGCACAACTATCAAACTGATAGATGGCCCTATCCTTCAATAAAGAGATTGGTTAGGTAGCCTCATAATAAATATTGACCTTTTCTGAGCTTGGTGTTCTATCCAACATATCTAGATTTGTCACACAATGGATACAACCCACATATATCAAATTCCTCAACCTAGTACGTAAATTTGGATCACAATGAAATGACAGTGTAAATAGTGGCAACTTACACTACTTTGGCCAAAGTATTTCATTCCCTCACTATAACAAGTGGATGTCATATATTTCACCCACCTTCCTAGCTCAATTTTGTATTGACTATTCATAAAGTCTATCCACTTCACCAGATTATCCTAACCCCAAGAATAACCTATTACCTCTATGTTTATTTATCTCATCTACTATGTAAATCATAGTACTCTAAGACATAACTAGTTTAAACAATTAGCTTATGAAAGTTGTATCCCCAATATAGTGTTTATTCCCTCTAAATCCACCTATTCATTAATACACAATATGTACAAACACTTCATACATCATAGATCCTAACAAAAGGTACAAAAAGCAATATTTTTATTTCTCTTAAGATTAAAATAATATTTTTCTATAAATAGATGATATAATCTTCTAATTCAAACAATCAATGACAAAATAATTTTAAACTCAAAATAATAAGAGAGTAGAAATCAACATTCATATATATGTAATGCTCTGATTGATTGAACTAGATTCCTATCTCAACTTTCCCTCAAATTCGGTATGTAATTCACTAAATAAACTTTCTCACAACTTTGAAGTACCTCTCACAACTCTTAATCTCACTCAACTAAAAAATGTAGATTATAATTAATTAGAAAAACAAAACATGAATGCAAAAAATGTGTTTCTTTTGAGGTTGAGAGAACCTCTATTTATACACTAGAATCAACAAATAAAGGTTAGAAATAGGGCATTAAGAATGGCACTTCTCAACTCAAGAGGTTCGACTTAGTAATCAAAAGGAAAGTTGGCTATAGACACTAAAAATTAGCCTAGGCCTATGACTTGATTAAATCCCCTTTCACAATTAATAATTAAATAATTCTAATTATTTAGTTATTGTCTAATGTCACGAGTCTCCTATTAATTGAATAATTTTAATTATTTAATTAACTCATTTCCATCATTCTATTTCGTCTTTTGATTAATTAAAATTTATTTAATTACATCACTAATGTTCATGTCTCCTATAATTAAATAAATTTAATTTATTTAATTATTACTATATTGTCTATTATAATCAAATAATTAATCCTAATTATTTGATTATTCACTTATCTTTTTCCTCTACAATTAAATAAATGTTATTTATTTAATTGACTTTCTAAACTGACTTTCCCTCCCACCTTTTTGAATTAAATTACTATTTAATTTGAAAAATAAAATTTCCTTTTTCCTCTATAATTAAATAATGTTACCATTATTTAATTATTCACTTCCCTATTCAAACTATAAAATATTTTCTTAGTTTCATTTCTAGTCTCATTATTATCCTCACTTATCATGATCAATCTCAACCTTTTATTAATCCTTTTCAATCTCGGTTGTCCATTCAAATCTGGCTCTTCTATAAAAGGTTCCTTTCATGGTCATTTTCAGATATCTATTTTATGCAAGTACATGCTATAGAGACAATTAACTCAATATTTTTCTTGGAATTTAGGCTACATTTGCAAATGAATCTTAGGGAATTGATCAATCACAAAAAAATGGAGAAGGGAAATAGAGGTTAATCAATGGAGGCTTGAGACTTTGGTAATATTGTTTTACTCTTATTATTTACACTTCCTTTGTTCTTTATTACTAGATTAGGATCATTAGGATTGTTGTTTAATGTTCTATTATTACTAAGCTTGATTTTATCCCTAATTACAATGGTGAATCTGACATGAATATGACAATTTTTGTAGATTTTGTACGAATTTTTTAGTTTTGCAAGTTATAGGTATAGAATGATGCAACTACAGGCTGAAATGATGCAACTGTGCCTTCCTATAATGCAACTATTTTAGATGAGGGAATCTTTTGAGTTTGATTGATTTCTCCAGTTTTCTATGCATTTTATGTTCTTGGTTTTGGATTTCACATTCTAATCCCCTAATCACATCATATTAGTCTCTCATTTTCTTAGATTTGGTCATTTTTTTCATGTTTTTTAGGCTCTAGATGGTTCAATGCAATTGATTGGGTGTTTTTTGCAAGTGTTTAAGGCTTCACCACTTCTATGTGATGCAATCATTGTTTCAAATGGCACAGTTGACATCTAGTAGGACAAAACTATGAGTGGAAACTATGTTCTAGTGAGCTACAACTTCCTATTTGTTTTAAATTTAGGAATTCATTTAAAAATAATAATTTCTATCTTTTTCATTTTGTAGGCTAGGGTTTTTTGTTACAAACATTGGATCTACAACATGTGGCATTGACTTCAGAGGAGTTTATATTTTTTCTTTAGAAAAATTTAGGCTTATCTTATGTTTGCTTAAAGTAGGAATATTTTGGCTATGCTACAAATACTCACTCATTGGAATTAAAATTTATCAAAAGTTGCATACATCACTCATATTGATAAAATGAACAAAAAATTGCATATTTCACTCATATGGATAAAATGAACAAAATTTGCATCATACAATCATTTAGGCTTAATATTTACAACAAACTTCATACTTCACTCATTAAATTTAAAAGGAATTTGCATCATACATTCATACGGTCTAAAAAGAGCCAACAAGCTGCATTAGTGTGTTTTCTCACATTGTATCTTGGGGATAAAAAGAATCAACATTTTATTGTCTTGTAATTGTGTCTTTGTTATGAGGTGTGTATGCTCTTCCCTCATGCCTAGTGCGGCCTTAGGAATCAAAAAATCCTCTTGGAATTTACGCTTTCACACCAAAAATTTAGTTTTAAGGCTAAAATGAACACCATGGTAGTGTAAGGAAAACATATTATGGTCTTTGATCACACTTAGTGTGATCTTGGAGATTTATAGGAATTGTTTTTTTCTTGCTATTGTTTACCCTTAGAGGGGCCTGCTTAAGAGACACATCTAAAAGGAGAACTCGAAGGTGAATCCAACCGGTTTTTTCATTGGGAAAGTATTTAAATGGATAAGACTAAACTGTCAAGTCCTCATAGTATGTAGGCCTTAGTTGTACAATGTCAGTCAAAATAGGGTACTACTGTAAAACATATGAGAGCCCCTAGGAAGAGTGAATAAATCCTTAAGTGGCTTGCTAGACACTTGTAAGGTGCCATTTCCCTAAGCAATGACTAAGAAACAACTAATTAGAAGCCACCCTTTTACTTGAGATTATTTGGCATCACACTCAGTGTAGAGGATCTAGCACTACACCATAAAAAATTACTCACCATTTGGGTTCCTTGAGTGAGATAGAAATCCTTGGATGAGCATAGTTACATGATTCGGACTTATAACTTCCAAGGAGAGGGTGATTTGCAGCATCCTTCCATAGCATGAGGCCCTTACCCATCCACTCTCAGAGACAAGAGGTGATACATAACTTGAAAGGGTGTCCCTCCCTTGTGTCAAAGAAGATTCCAAGATATGGTCCTAAGCATTGTTCCATTGGCCATTTCCCCTAGGATAAGTAACTATCTTATTTGTGAATTATTTTTATTTTGTGATATACCAGTGGAAAATGAGGTGACTAACCATAAGAACATACACATTGTGAATACATCCTTTCACATCCAAACCTACTAAAACAAGTGTTTTCAGAATGTATTCAATTTTTTTTCCTTATTTTCCATCAAAAGTCTCAATCAAATAACACCATATTTCCTTCAAAATGGTCAAAAATCAAGTTTACCCTCTATTAACTACAATTGTAAAAAAATGTAAAACTATAATTGATTAGTCTTGAACCACAACTAATTATTTATGTACCACATTTGATGATATGAACCACAACTAAACCTCAAAATGATACATTTGTAGAAAACCATTTAGCCACAATTGCATACTCGCAAAAATTTAGGGAAAACTTGTTGATTTCATATTTTGATAAATTCCTGATAGTAACTCAGTTTAAACTAGAGACTTGCTCACCTAATTTCTACCATTCCATCACTTTCATTTAGCTTACCATCACATTTTAGGAAATATTTAGGGTATCCTCCTTGCATTGCTTAAACAAATTTTAGGCTGTTATCAGATTTCCCTCATTTATTATAGACATCCATCATTAGGTTGCATACACCTTTTTAAAAGCTTTAGAATAGGGAAAATTACCATATCTTGGCATAGGCCCATTGTTATAAATAAATTTTGTCATTGACCTTGTCATTTTGGTGTAACCTTAAACTCATAAGTCTAGCTTCAAGGCTCACCTTGTCAAAATTGTTACCTATCATTTACTCCTTAAGGTCATTGACAATTTTATTTGGAAACATTGGACTATCCTAGGTTAGCTAGTAACTCTTTTCTTAGTCTCACAAAAATTTCCTACTCATAACCTTAGTTATTCATAGCACAGTAATCTCATTTGCATAAACATACTTTTGGTCATACCCTTACACTTTATATTGTCATCATTACACATTGTAGAACTAATCATACCTTAGATTTTGAAAATAGTGACATAAACGTCTTTTAAATATTATATATTGTCACCTTGTGCTTTAATCTTAGTCACTAGAATCATTTCATACACTTTTAGACTTGGGCATACCCTAGATTTTGGTTATAGTGGCATTGCCATTTCCTAATCTTGTTATTGTCACCTTCAACCATAAACCTTGTAAATTATCATTATTAGGCATCCTTATACCCAAAAAAATCAAAAAACATAGTTTGCACACCTTATACTTAGGTCATACCCTTGCATTGTCATACCTTAGGACATATTGTCACATACACTTTCCCCTTAAACAAGTCTTTTATGGTCGAAACTAGGTCCTAAAAGAAAAGAAAAGTGATGGATTTTTTCCACAATGACATGAGGACATCTATAATCACACTATCCACCTAAACTTTGGATCATCCTTAAATGGAGCACTTAAGTGAAATACTCCCTTTGACAATTATAACACCCATGACAATGCTCTCTCGGAGGATCAACTAGAAACAACTTCCCAAGACCCCAATGTGGCTAGATTTGTGGATGAAATAGTAGATTTAGACCCTCAAAGGTAGTTATCCAAACTTTTACACATTGGAGAAAAACTACCCCTAGCTTTGATATAAATACACTTTGACCAAAATTTTCACCAAATAAACAAAGTCAAGGACAAGACATGTCTACCTCTACTAGTTCCATGGTCCCACAATTAAATGTTTCAATGCCACAAGGGGGGCCAACTCCATCTTCCACCATAATCCATACATATTTTTTTGGTACCTAACCAATTTCATAATCTATGACACAGTCTATGGAACAACCCATGCCACAACCTTTTGGTTACACATATAATCCATTTAGTACCATGAACCCTACATTTTCAAACCCATTTGGGAAATCTAATTCTGCAAATGCTATGTCACTCAATCCTTTTGGTAAAGAAAAGAGGACTAGAATCCATATTCGTGGGACTGACACCAACACCACCAACACCAATACTTTCCAAGGTCCCAACAAGAGTGTCCCTCAACAAACAAATACTCAAGGATCCTTTCAATTCAATACCCAATACACACAAGGTCCAAATATTTTCTATCCTTTCCAAATGAAATCCAAAACATCAAACATTCCAACTTAGACTACTCACATCCCTCAAATTCAAATTCCAACCTCAACTTACATTCTATATATTCAAATCCAAATCTTGTCCTTCACTCAAAACATACCATACACACCTCACATCAACACCAACATGTACCATCCAACACAAACATTGGATTACAATTTACGAAAAATGCAATTGCAAATGTCATGGATAAAACACTTACACCATATGATTTCCTAGCCAGTCAAATGCTAGACTTGCAAAAACAAGTAGTAACCATAACATTATCAAGCAATAATACCTACTCTACCTAGGATCTATGCCCATACCTATTTGATAGGACAATATACATGCCCCCTTTTCATCCTCATTATGTCATGCCAATGTTACACAAATATAGAGGAAAAGGAAATCCCATTGAGCATGTGAGAGAATTCCACATGGCCCCAATTGACCGTACTTCCAAATAGACATACCTAATGAGACTATTTCATAAAAGTTTCATAAGACAAGCCCTAGAATGTTTCACCCATCTGCCAATAGACATCTAATCATGGGATGAACTAGCTAACAAGTTTATCACCCACATTTCCTTTAACGTTGAAAACAACATTAATATTGCCACCTTGTGCCACACTAAACAAGAAGAGGGTGAATATTTCATAACATTCTTCTAGAGATGGAGGAGTTTAGCTAGCCACTATCTTGTTGACATTCCCAAAAAGCAAAAAATTATTATGTTCATGGAAAAATTGATCATAGACTTAAAGTATGCACAACAAACCCATTGTTATAAAAAAATTGTAGACCTTGTAGAAAAAAGAACCATCCTTGAGAAGGCTCTCATTGCAAAAGGAGAAATTAAAACTTACACCGAAACATAAACTTCCAAAAACACTTCAAATGATAAGAAAAAATATTGGGCTTGAAAGAAAAATGTCACTAACGGTGGAGTTGTCGATGCAAAAGAAATCCACAAAAAATGAAAAAAACCCTTCAAAACATGCAAGGACAATGACCTCAGAGACAATTCCCTATAAGATGCAAGTACCCTCCCCCAGGGGAAGCTATCGAGTCTATCCCCAAAAAACTCTTGCAATCTAGAGTCATTACACTTCCTAAGGTGAAACCATATGATCCATGGAAATTTAAGCCTTCATGGTGGGATGACAATTCCTTTTGTGACTATCACCATGACAAAGGACATTCTAGGTCATCATGTAGACAACTAAAAAAAATCATCCATGACCTGATTGAAAATGGTACCATAGAAAATGATGGACAACATAAAAATTCCAACATTGATCATAAGGTTTTTACGGTCCGTTACATGACCCTGGAAAAGGAAAGACCTCCAATTGAGGTAATAAGACCAATAACCATACCAATTATACTAGTACCAAAAATGATTACACCACTATAATAAATCACATTTGAGCTCTTGATAATCATGTGAATACTATTACTATCAAGAAACAACTTGAATGTGATGTTAATACTCATCAAACCAAGATGATTTTCCAAGGTTCTCTCCAAAAGTAGCAACAACCAAAGTCTCAGTACAATCTACTTGACCATTTGGGGAAGACACCTACATAAATCTATATCCTTGAGTTGTTGTGCATATCACTCGAATAGCAAGCCATTCTTGAAAAAGCCTTACAAGATAAAAACTGTACCCACTGACCTCAATGTCATCATTTCCAAGAGAGGGCAAGATACTTGTCTAACACCCATCACATTACCTTCATAGATCAAGACAATGCATCCCAAAATTCCACTCACAATGAACCCTTGCACATTGAGGTCTTTTTCCATAAGAGTAAAAGTGAGACGAGTCTTGACAAATGATAGAGCAGGACTAAATATTTGCACCCTAAAACTAGTTAAGGCATTGGGATTCTCTGAAGCATGTGTAGACACAACTTAGACCATTATTGTCAAAGCCTACAATGATGAAGAATACTCTTCCAAAGGTTTCATAACAATACCTATCAGAGTGGGACCTACAATGATGGATACTACGTTCCAAGTCTTGGATCTATACCTTCCATACAACCTCCTCCTTGCCCAATAATGGATCCATTCCATAAAGGCCATACCATCGACCTACCACCAATTCCTCAAATTCCCATACAATGGCACAAAAATTACAATAGTTTGTGACCCTAATGCATTTCAATATTGTAGTGACCTAAAAGGGATCATAGAGAAACAAGTTCCTATCATCAAGAGGCCTCATCATCTTCCTTGTCTCACTACATTGAACCTTCCACCCTATCCAATGCATCTACCTCCAAGGCTTCACTTTCTGATCCAAAAATCAAGATCCAAGACAAGGGGTGTGGTGAGTGTCACATGAAGACATCTTATTGCGCCAACAATATTACATCCCCAAAGGTGTATGGAAAACCACCAATAGACAACAGACAATGTAAGGTCACTATGCATATCCCTCCCATGCCTACCTTCACAAAACGGGGAGAGCTAAGGAAAGAAAACATTAACTAATAAGATGTGACCTCATGGATATATAGAGAAGAAATTGTTGTACCCAATAAAATACCTACTGAACAATATGACAAATGTTTTAAAACATGTAGAACAAAGGCTATGATGGATATAGTAGAATTGGCCTAAACAAAAGTGGGATGAAAGAACCTTTGATAGTATCTAAATGACCAAAAGGCTTTGGCCTAGGGTTTAAACCCATCAAGCTTGTTGCTCCTAGTACCAAGGTACTTTCAATCAATGAAGAGATTTCTTTTGATAATATCAATACATCCATGATACCTGAAACCCTTGAACCCTCCAAGACACCTAATAATTACTATATCGAAACCAACTCTAATGACTATGAATGGGACAAGTCCCTTCTCTCCAGTGAGTATGATATATCTGAGATGCTTGTCGAACTTGACCTCTTAGACACTATGACTAAAGACCCTGACGATACCTTTGTCTTTACCTTGACCACTTTAAACCTTGACACTTTTGATGATGGAATGCCCTTAGTTTACCCCCAACTAATTGATTGGGACCAACAAGGATTGCCCATATTAGACATATTTGAGAAAGATGAAGCCATTGCTAAGTTCATGAGATTGCAAGAAGGAATTCCTAGTGGAGATCACAAAGTTGGCTTTACCATTGACTTGGATCACATGCCCTCCTTTGGGGAGTCTTTCCACCTATCCACTTGCAAAAATAATAATAAGACTAGTAGAATTTGACAAATAAATGACTATGTGACTAAAATTTTTAGTCACAACAACTAAAGATGACTAAATTCTATTCATTTCTTGTAACACAACTATAAATGACTAAATAAATGACTCATTAGATCATCATAAGTGACTAATTTGACCGTGGGGTAAAAAAAACAAAGTGGATAATTAAAAAAATGTTTCGAATTGAGGGAGTGGGTTGTATTATAATATAATATAATGATATATTATATTACAATACAATATATTATAATATAATATGATATTATTTAATATATTATATTATATAAGGCACAAGGCAATACAAATGGGTTCTCGTCTTCTTGTAGGATTTCTGAACCACTTGTTAATAATAAGGGGCAATAAGAAAATGTACAATCTGACATCTGTCTAAATCAACAGGTTAAGCCATTGGAGGAGCCACAGGAGCAAAGGATCAAAAAAGTTAATAAGCCATAGGTCTAGTGGAAAAATCCAACAAAAAAGAAGCAATAAAAAATAAAGAATAGTAAAGGTTTTAAGAAAAAATTACCAACAAAGCAATGGAGACCCAAACAACTAGTACAAAAAGAAGCAATTGTTAGCCCTACCACCCATTAGAATACGGAGCCTGTGCATACAAAGGAAGATAATGTTATTAAAATTGCTTTTTCAGAGGACATGCTCTGACGCCAGAACCAAGATCTTCGTGATAAGCCAATAATCTGTAAGTTTTGGAATCTTACCCTTTCTTTGCATGAACTAAATAAATTACTATATGAGGATTGGGATGGTGTAGAGTAGGTTTTCTATTTGGACTCTAATCACGGTATTTTTGCAGTCATTTTTTATAGTAAAAAAAATAGGGATTTTGTGTTTAGAATAAAATCATGGTCCTATAAAGGGGTAGGATTGAGCATGCAACCCTGACTCCCAAATTTTAAACCTGATTGTGCATCCTTCAAATATGTGCCTTTCTGGTTTCAGTTGCCTTCGCTTCCATTAGAATACAAATAATTGAGGTTAATTGAATTAATAGCCAATCAAATGGGAATGTTTCTCATGCATGATAAATATTTCTTTAGAGACCCTTCAAAGCCTATTAGGACATGCATTCTAATGGATGGAGATAAAAAATTTCCTCAACAAATATTGCTTTCTTCTATATTTGGAAAATGGTATCACATAATATTATTTGAATCTGTTGAGTCCGTCTATTTCAATTGCCATATAGAGGGGCATTATCAAGATCAATTTCCATTGATAAATTATTCTTCCCAAAATTTTCATTTAACAAATGCTAAAAGAAGAAATGATTGCATAAATGGAAAAACATGTGGTCAAGAAGAAAGAGCTAAAAATGTCATTTTGAACGCTTTCATTCTATTCATTATCCTCAAAAAAGAAAAAGATGAGAGGACATTTCTGAAGTGCAAGCAATTGTACACACTTTAGCTCATAAAAAGGTTACAAGAGTAAATGTATTAATTCCAAAGAATATGTGGAATCTAATGAAAAATTTCACCACTCTCTCTTTGAATCTATATTCCCCTCAGGAAAAGTTATACTTAGAATATCAAGCTTCTGAGCTAGCTATGAAATTAATGTTTCAGGGCACAAAAGAATACTTTTCATCTTGGTCAGCTAAGGAAATAGTCGATATGGAAAAGGATCCACCTACTCAAGAGGAAATCATCTTCAAATAATTAGTTCATCTCATCCCTCAGATATGGAGCTTTAGCTCTTAGTTGAAAAATTATTTTTTTTCAGTTGGCTCTGATTTTTTTGATGAAATAGCGGTAGAAGAGGGTTTTTGGGGCAAAGAATTTGGAGAGCTTTTTGAATCTAACAAAATTTCATTATCTAATCAAAAAAATTCAAAATCAGATTTTCTTGATCCTATTGTCAAAAAAATAGATCTTCAGTCCTCTCAAGTTAATTCTCAGGCTTTGGTATTATTGAAGAAAAATGAAGTTCAAGAGCCAATGTTTTCATAGACTCCTTTAAACTCACAGGTGAAAAAAATCCATGGGAAGAGAGGTAGAAAGTCAAATTTTGTCAAAATGCAAGAATAGATTGAATCTGGGATACATAAGACAATTCAAGAATCTTTGTAAAATAAGCGTCTGAGGAGACCGTGTTGCTCTCCTCAGGTCCAATGAAGATTTCATCATGGAGTTTTAGGGGCATTAATTCCCCTGACAAGTTTTCTCACATCAAGCACTTGATAGATGCTTGTGGAGTAGATATATTTTTACTTTAAGAAATAAAAACTACACAATATTTGTTTGAGTCTTCAATATCTAAATGAAAAAATTGGGCATCTTCACATTCACCTGCTCAAGGAGCTTTAGGAGGGTTAATAGTATTATGGAACCCCAATTTAGTCCAAGTTAAACCTCATAAAAATCAACCATCTTGGTAGCTAGTGGAAGTTACAAAATTTGATCTTCATTTTTGGCTCATAAATGTGTATGGACCTACTTCCACAATAGACAAGAGGAATCTATGGGATGAAATATCCACAAATATTGATGCAATTTATAATGATAAAATTATTATTGTAGGAGATTTCGATGCAATAGCATCATTGGAGGAAAAAAGTGGTGGTATTTTTCCTCGAGCTAGGGTTATGGCTGACTTTCATCATTTCATTCTAGCAAATGCTTTGAGGGATATTCATCTTGAATCTAGAAATTTTACTTGGACTAACAAAAGAAAGAGTTTTTTGCAAATAGCTAAGAGGTTAGATAGATTTTTGGTCTCTTCCAATTGGTTTAGCTCCTCACAAAATGGAAATTCTGTCATTTTTCCATACCTCAAGTATGATCATTATGCAATTTATTTATCAATATCAGGTATATCTAGCTCAAGGGTTAAGTCTTCTTTTAAATTTGAGAGCATGTGGTTAAGGGATCCCCAATTTATAGATTTATTAAATCAATGGTGGTAAAATGCACCTTATGAGGAGGGATCTAAAATGTTCCAATTTTACAAAAAACTGGTACATATAAAGCATCAAATAAAGACATGGAATAAGCATATTTTTAAGAATATATTTCAGCGGAAAGATTTAGTATTTAAAGAGTTGTCTGACATACATGAAAGCATAATAAAAAATGGGCTAGATGCAGAATTATATGAAAAACAAAGATCTCTACAGGAAGAATGGGAAGAATTATGTGCAAGGGAAGAGTCTTATTGGAAAAAAAAATCTCGAGAGTTGTGGTTACGAGAGGGAGATCGTAATACAAAGTTCTTTCATGCTTCTGCTCAGATTAAGAAAGCTACTAATAAAATCCACTCTATTCAGGAGATATCTATAGGTAATTAGCTAACAAAGGAAGTAGATATTAATAATGAAGGCATTAAATTCTTCTTAGAACTTCTTTCAGCTACACAAAATTTCATGGCCAATAAGACCAATGTTGAAAAAGATCTCCTTGACACAATTCATCATCTGATTTCCAATGAAGATAATGCCCATTTGACGAGGCCTTTACTTTTGAGGAGTTAAAAGATGTGGTTTTCTCATTACCACCAAAGAAATCTCCAGGCCCAGATGGTTATACAACTTTATTTTTTTAGAAATGTTGGGACTTTATTTGCTTTGAATTGCTATGGGCATTGGAAGAGTCTACAAGAATGGGGTTTATGTTAAAATAGTTTAATGTCACCAAAATAGCTATACTTCCCAAAGTCAAGGAGCCTAAAAAATTTGCATAATTTAGGCCCATTTCTTTGTGTAATACTATATACAAAATTTTCACAAAAGCAATCTATTTGAGACTACAATCTCTCATTCCTAAAATTGTTTCTCCTAAACAACGAGGCTTTTTACCTAGAAGAGAGACTCATGAAGGGGAAATAATAGTGCATGAAGTCTTTCATTCAATAACCACATCAAGACTTCCAACATTTATTGTTAAATTAGACATGATGAAGGCTTATGATAAAGTAAATTGGGAGTTTTTGAATTTGGTCCTATTAAAATTTGGTTTTTCTTCACAATGGAGGAGATGGGTAAGGTCATGTCTTTCTAGGGCCAAATTCTTTGTTATAATAAATGGGAGTTCAGTGGGATTTTTTAGTTCTACCCAAGGTGTTTAGCAAGGTGATCCTCTTTCACCATTCCTTTTCATAATTATGGTTGGGGCTTTAAGCAGATTTATTACATTTAGACATAATCAAAATCAATGGAAAGGTGTACAGATCCCAAATTCTCTAATCTTAGTTACTCATAATCTTTTTGTGGATGATACTTTATTGTTTAATAAATATTTAGTAAAGGAACCACAACAGGTGAAAAAATTATTGTCTAGACAAATATTCAATAGTTTTTGGTCAAAATATAAATGCAGCTAAATTCAAAGTTTATATTTTCAACACATCTGAAGATTTGAAAAGGAAAATTGTTGGGATATTAGGCTTTCAAGAGGCGGAACTACCTTGTTCATACCTAGGTATTCCCTTTTTAAAAAGATCAAATAAAGCTTTTTATTGGGGTAAGCTCATAGATAGATTTAAATCTATAATTATTCCATGGAAATCCAAATGGTTATAGTTAGCAGGCAAAGTTCTTTTGATAAAATTAGTTTTATCATCTATCCCTAATTATTTCTTACTAGTCCTTAAAGCCCTTGCTTCTGTTATTTTGGAAATTGAAAAGATAATAAGAACCTTCTTATGGAAAGGCAATATTGATTAAAAGAAAATGATCCTGTTAATTTCCTTAGAAGGAATGGAAAAAGGAAAAGGTCAAGGTGGGGAAGAGGTTCATAATCTCAAATGGATAAATAAAGATTTTGGGGAAAAATTTGCATGGAAGATGTACACATGTCCAGAGGCTAAATGGGTGAAAATTTTGCAAGAAAAATACTTGGATGGTGCCAATCCACTTAAAATTTTCACGGTGGTTAACCCTCCAAAGGGTTCAACAATTTGGAACTTTATTATAAGCAAAAAAAATCTTATAATAGAGCATTCTTCTTGGGAAGTAAATGATGGGAGAAGTGTCAAATTTTGGAAAGATTCATGGTTAGGAAAACCTCCTTTGGCCTTTAACCAAGATTTGCATGAGACAAAAGTAATTATGTCCCAAGCCTGGGGAAAAACTTGTTAGATTATGTTCAATCCTCAAATCCAATAACGAGAAAGGTAACTTGGAAGTCACCACCAATTTCATTGTTAAATAATCAGCAAGGAGCATTATTTAATAATTCAGTGAAAGATAGAATAGTTTATTTATCTTCAAAATCTGATAGAATAATATGGTCAACATAGAAAGGTGGCTCATATTCAGTCAGGGAAGGCTATGCAGTCTTAGAAAACTCAAATTACTTAGCTGAACCTCAACGTGCTTACAATTTTTGTTGGAATAATAAAGTCCTTCCAAAGGCTAGTAGTTTTTCATGGCTTACTTTACAGAATTTTTTTTTAACAAGTGATCATCTAGTTAAATTGAGAATTGTTGACCCCTTCAAATTCCCCTTATGTGATTAGGAACTTGAAACAATAGATCATTTGTTTGTTCAATGTGTAGTGGCTAATCAATATTGGAATTTTATCCAAAGCAGACTTCAAATTTCTTTCCCTTTTCCAAATACAATATGGGAACTATTCCAAGCTTGGTTGGTTATATTCAGATCCTTTTTTTGCATGCATATGGATAATCATTCCTACTCTTGTGATCTGGAATATTTGGTGGGAATGAAATTTGATGGTTTTCAGGAAAATTAAATCACAAATTGAAGTACTAATGTTAAAAATTGAGAAAGCTATTTCAGAGGGAGTCAATACTTATGTCCAAAGGGATAAGTTTATAAACTCTTCATTCAAAAATTGGGATAGCTTAATTCTAAAAAAATGGAAATTCATTAAACTACCATTTGATGGTAATCTTTTTGAAAAGGATATTACAAAAGTAAATAGAGCTTTAGTTTCTTGGCTTCCTCCAAAACAGGGTTTTGTCAAATTGAATTTTGATGGAGCCTCTAAAGGTAATCCAAAACTTTCAGGTGTGGGTGTATGCTTCTGAAATGAGGTAGGGGAAGTTCTAGCAACATATTCTTTTTACTTGTCTAATGCCACAAATAATTATGTTGAAGCACAAGCATTACTATATGGTATGGAATTAGCAATTCAGGGGGTTCTTAAAGCTGCATATAGAAGGGGATTCTTTGATTATCATTAAAGCACTTAGGGTGAGGAGAATTCAAAATTGGAATCCTCAATATGTGCTTAAAAAAGTTTGGTTCTTAATTGAGAAATTAGAAAGGTCAATAATTACACACATACCATGAAGGCAATAAAGTTGTTTATTTAGTAGTTATGGGTAGTGAAAAAAATGATCTAAAGGACTCAAATGTTCCTATAGACTTAAAGGAATTCCCAATTTTGATTGAACTAATTAATCAAGATAAGCAAGGCATCTAAAATTATAGCAAGATTGGTCATCATGTTATTGCATCATCAGTTAGATGACCTCAGTACTACTAATTATTTTTGTGATAAGCTTGCAGGATTTGTGTTGATTCATTTACTCAAGCCATACAATAGCATGTGTGGCCTCAAATTTAGTGGCTTTCTAAGGCACTTGTAGTACTTATATACACATTTGATAAGAAAGTTTGCATTTGGTTAGGGAATCTCTTTTTAATTAATATGCAATCACATCATATTGGTCATCATGTTATTGCATCATCACTTAGATTATTTTAGTACTACTAATGATTTTTGTGATAGGATTGCAAGATTTTGTGTTGATTCATTTATTCAAGCCATACAATAGCATGTGTGGCCTAAAATGTTGTGGCTTTCTAAGGCACTTGTAGTACTTATATACATATTTGATAAGAAAGTTTTCATTTGGCTAGGGAATCTCTTTCAAATTACTATGCAAACAATGTCAGAATGTACAAATGATGTGGTGCATTGGGCATCTAGTAAGGATATCGTAGTTTGAAGATTAATACCAAAAGCAACATTGCTAAAATTTTCTGCTAGAATAATTGGTTGTTTACATTGGTATTTCACTTCTACTTTTGGAAGGATGTATATTGTTTTTAAAGCCATTTTATTGGTGGCATTGATGGTACAATGGTAGCATTATAATCTAGAAAGTTGGCTGTCGAAATGTATCCTTGGATATCCTTCATCCGTGCTATCCTTACTGGGTGTACTCTCCAATGTTTCCATTGTGCAAATAATCATGAAAGAATTGGTTATAAACTGCTTTCCTTGTTCATTTACTTTATATAGTTCATGTTTTACAGAACTTATCATTCTGGAGGCTTTGGGAGTATGGAATTATTAGAGTTTAAATTTTACAATTACAGAGTTCCCGTTAAGGTAAAATCTTGGGAGGAACCCTTCTCGGCTTGTATTGACAAGGAGGATTTGCAAAAGGTATTCAAATTTAAGTGTAAATCTATTTTAAATTGCATCAAAGTTATCATTGGAGAGGATATTTTACATAGAGAGTTAGAAAGGTTAATTTTCCCTTCTAATTTTCTCTCCATTTTATTATCAAACACATTGGACCTAGTCCAAAATTTTGACATTTTGAGGATTATTGCTAACAAGTTTGTTGTTAATGCATATTTGGAAAATGATGCTCTACTAAACAGTGTTCAGCAGTATGATTTCACTTTGGGTGATGGTTTGAATGGTGGTTTATTTCCAAGGAACATCTTGTATCTTAAGAAGAGGTATGCATAGATTTTGCAAGGCATGTTATTATCTACAATGCATGATACATCAATGCACCTATATCAAGTTCTCAACAAGTATGGGTCTTCTATTTCTATGGAGGAGATTGATGTTTTTAAAAGAAAGTATCATGCAATTTCTTTTTCGAGAAGCCATGTTTGTATTGATGATTTGCAACTTCCAACCACTTCACAAGCTGCTAAAAGGAAGTTCTATAATTACCATTATGTACCTGATATTAACAAAACAGTTCCATTTTATGATCGTCAATGTAAAGGAAAACATGTGGATACAAAAGAAAGTTCGCTTAATGGCTTTCAAAGAGATGGAAGAAAATATGCATCTTTTTAATGATGGCCTTATTCTAGTTTAGCACTGTTCATGATAAAGCATTATATGTGTAATGGTCTAAGTTTTTGTAATAAGGGATAGAGATATATATATAGTTTGTATATTCTGATAGGGTATTTCTGGCATCAAATGGGAATGATCAAATGTAATGTCACAGTCAGTTATTTAGTTCAGTTGAATTAGGAAGGAATTAGTTTTTTTGTAAAATTCCAGATGACCACACTGGTCTTTGTAAAAACAATTACTCAGACTATGACTGGGGGTTTTCTTGCTAGTTCTTTCTCGCCAGTATGTCTGCCTGAACCAGCAATATGTAAATATAAAATAATATAAATAAAATTATAAGTGGCTTACCACTTTTGATTAAAAAAATTAAAAAATTGTATTGTAATATATTATATTATTGTTATATAATATCATATAATAATATCATATCATATCATATAATAATGGGTACGTGCAGGATCATCATGGAAAAAATAGGCCCTTAAGTGGCAAAACATTTAGAAAATTAGAGCAGGGTAACTTGACAAAAATTTGAATAAGTTATCTTATACTATTTCAAAAAAATATGTAAGAATAGAATCTGTAGAAAATTGAATGTAGTTTCTAAACTACTTCAGGTTTATTTAGTAAAATAAAAATCTATTTGGTGAAAATTTGAAATTTCAATGCAAGAGTACTCCAAACTTTTTAGGGAAAAAATAAAAGTATGTCTATTCCACCTCCCAACCACAATAAAATGATGATATTTTTTATAATATTTTAGATATAAGTAGAGGACCTATCGATGTGATGTATTTTTTATAATTTTTTCCAAGTAAATAATTAATTATGATTTTATTACAACCCTTTAAAAAATATAAAACTCGTGATGTCCTGACCCTCAATCTTAATCCTAGTCAAAACCTGCTTTTAGGGAATTCAATTTTTCTTTTTTTAATCCAATAGTATACAAAGTATAGAATGTGACACACATGTTTTGATTCAAAAATGTGATACCATTCAAAGCTATAGATGTGTTTTTCTCTAATCAGCCTATCAATCAGACTTTAGTCGTGAATTCAAATAAAAATGAATAATAATTATTTATTAAATCCAAAGTAAAGCATAATTTATATTGGTAAGCTAAGAATCTCCTTTAGAAACACTTTTCAGTTTCCATCAATTTTGGGTAAAAGTCAAGTAGCCACATGGGCCATCATATCACTTTACATATTGCCACTCCTTTTTGGCTCCATCATGATCTCAAAGATATACTTATTGATAATATAATATTTATATTATATATATATATAGATACATATATATATATATACATATATATATATATTATTGCTGGAGCAGGTACACATGTCATACATGTATATGCATATATACATACATGTATATATATGTATATATATATATATATGCATTCATATATATATGGTGTATATGGCACATAAATATTATATTATATTAGAAAATATTATATATATATATATATATATATATATATATAATATAATAGGGGTGTCCTTGCGACCCAGCCCATGGGCCTAGCAGCCCTTACCTTGGGTACTTGAGGTGAGCTAGGGCAAGATTAGTCCCCTGTAGGTGATATCTCCCACCTGCAAGAAGTCCCACTTCTTAAACCGAGAGTGGAGTTGAACTCGAGACCAATGGGGAGCAAGACAACTCTACTACCTGTTCGGGCTATTTAAATTATATAACTATTATATTTATATTTATATTATATAATAATATACTATAATAATATATTATTATTATATTATATTATTATATAATATAATATAATATAATATGATTTAATATAATATATTATAATAATATATTATAATATAATATAATATTATATAATATAATGTATATAATATGTATTAATATATATTATTATATAATTTATTTATTTTGTGGAAGGAAAAAAACTTGTATATTATATAAATATTAAGATATGTAAATACAAAAATTCCAAAGGTGGCTAGAAAGTCCAAATTACTTCAATCTTCAATCATTCCAAGAAAGCCAACCGTTTAGTTTCTATATGCAAATTGTCACTGACATGTAACTATTACAACTACATCGGGCCATCGAAGAGACTCCTTCCACTCTTCAATAACATCAGTTCCTTTCATGTCTGTTCATTTTCCAAGTTAGTCGTGAAAAAACCATCAATAGTCTCTAGCCAATTATTGCTTTCCATCTCAACACCATTCGGGTCCCACCTTGACCTTATTCATGAGCTACTGATTCAACCTCATCGCCATATCGGGGAGATATCAATTCATCTCCCTTTGACATAGGCAAGTCCCTTTGATGAGGCTTATTGACATGTCACATATGGTCCCCCCATCCATTGGCTTGTCTTTGTGGTCAGTAAGCCAAATGTTTCCAAGACTTCATAACTTCTAATGTGTAGTTCTAAAGTTCCAATCCTCTATGATCTCATGACATTATTCCATGTGGTCTCCACCTCCATCTGCTTGTCTTTGTAGTCCGTAATTTGGAGGTTTCCAAAACTTTGTAACCCTCGATGTGCAGTTCTAAAGTTCCAATCCTCCATGATCTCATGACATTGCCGCAACTATCATACCATTGAGGAGACATGCCCCAAAGTCTCAACAAAACCCCAAAGTCCCACCGACAATGTTCCTCTGACCTTCTATTAAAGTGTCAAGGAGACATGCTCCAATGTCACGGTGACCACACAATTTCTTTTCGACACACTTTCATCGAAGTATTGAAGAGATATTAAAGAATCTCCCATTGAGGTGATCAACTCTCATTGACAATAGCTTGCCACCTCTTAGCATTAAGCATTCCAATTGATGATGAATAACCTTGATTAGTACTTAAACAATGCTTAATTTGACACATTCACCATTTCCTTTACCATGATCCTTGCTAAATCTAGAAATGCTTCAATTTCACCAACATTTTCTAAAATAAATATTTCTTCCCTCTAACATCCCATGTTTTCAAACCAATCTGCTAAACAATTTCCCTCATGATATATATGTGAAATTTGAAAAGATACAAATTTTTCTTTTAAGCTTCAAACACTCTACATTATCTATTGAAGATTCCAATTGTAACAAAAATGCTCTTTGCATGCACTTATTAAATTACGAATGAGTCTTGTTATATATGTATTTTGGATATACCTAGTTGATTAGCAAGCTGGAGACCAAGAAGAACTACCAATGACTCATCTATAGTATTTGTACCAGAAGGGAGGGCAATAGATCTGGCTACTTTTAACTTTCTAGTTGAATCCCATATGCAAAGTCCTACTCCTGACACTCATGGATTCCATTTGGAGGCACCATCAAAGTTCATTTTGAAGAAACCTAGCTTATGCGGTTTCCATTTAACTTTACTCCTATCAACCTTAGCCTTATGAGGTTGCTTCAAACTTCCTATAAATTGCAGGCTTATACTCTTCCAATTAGTTTTTACATAAACATTCACTGCTTCTGAGACTAACTTTTCTATTATGCTTTGAACATGTGAATTAAGGATGATGCCCTTCTAAATATACATTTATTACATTCCCACCATATAGACCAAAGTACTATACTAGGAATCAAATACCAAATGCAATAAAAGATGGAAGATTTGAATAACACATACCAAGCTCAAAATAAATCCCATAATTTCCTAGGAAAGGGGGTATAAAAACCTAATTTATGCAATATGAAAATCCAACATTCTTAGGAAAAAGAAAACTACAAAAATAGATGATCAATATCTTCAAAAACTTCTCCACATAAAACACACTTGAAATGATCTATAATACCTAAATTTTTCAGCCTTTCAATTGTTAGAACCCTTTTGCACAAAACTAGCCAAGCAAAGCTTCTTGCTTTGGGAAAAACCATGTTATACTAGCAAAAGGAGTATGCTCTATGTGATTGCAGCTAGACATCTTTGCTAGGAATAGCTTTATACCCTTTCTTTACTGTATAGTTACCATTTTTAGATGGTTCCCAAAAGATAGCATCTGGTTTTCCTAAAAAAAAACACTACTCTTTCTGCCAAAGAATGATAAAGAAAATTCTTTTGAGCAACCCACAACTATGTTTCTAAAAAGTCTTTCCATTGTACTCTTCTAGTTACTCTATTAACTAAATGAACATAATCAATTAGTCTAGTACCCCACCCTTGAGATGACAAAGGAATAGTAGACTATAATTCTTGAAAATCCTTCAGTGGAGGGTAGAGATTCCAAGAGTCATTCCAAGAATGAACCTGATCTCCCATATTCACTTACGAAGAGATATACGAGGTGACAAATTTCTGGCATGACATCATGAAATTCCACATAGCAAATCTAGGTGGGGGGTTGGATAGTGTGAATATTCTAAATGGTTTTGACTATCTAGATACTTCACCTGCATGATTTTGCACAACTTGGAGTTAGGTTTAGTGTACATTTTCCAAACCAGCTTGCCTCCAAATGCCATATTACACTTTGAAATATTATGTGAACTCACTCCACCCTTAAATTTTTTGAAGGACATGTTATCAAGAGATATTGATGGAACCTTTTTCCCATCATCCATGTTACCCCTCCACAAAAAAATTCTAATGATGTTCTCAATCTAATCCACCATTGATTTTGGGGCCTTTAATACTGCTATAAAGTAATTTGGATTTGCTACTAGAATAGTCTTAGCTAACAAAATTTGGCTAGACAATGAGAATCATCTTCCTTTCTAAGAAAAAACTCTGGCCTTAATTCTGTCAATTACTTTAGACCAATATGATATCTTGTTTGATCCCATAAAGAAAGGAATCCCTAAATATATTCATGGAAGTTCTACTGCTTGGAATCCTAAAATCTAAATAACTTTCCTTTTAATAGATGCTTTGGAGTTGAAGACATAAATTTTAGACTTTTGTGCATTTATTTTTTCCTCTGAGATTAAGGAGTACTTTTCTAGAATCCTCTTTATTTCTTTGGCTTCTTAAATGTTTTACTTTCCATACAACAATGTGTCATCTGCGAAAAGTGAGTGGGTAACTGAGATATTGGTATGCAAGATGAGTACCCCATTCTAGCACCCAAGACTATGTCTTTCTTTGATTATCCTAAGTACTCAAAGACTCTATCATTATAATAAAAAGAAACGGAGATAGTGGATCACCTTTCCTTACACCTTGAGTTGTAGTGAAGAATCCTAAAGACACCCCATTAATTACGACTAAAAATATAGCTCCTGATAAGCAAGAAAACATGCACTTGCACCATTTGCTGCAAAAAGCAAAATTGTCAAGTACTTTCATTAAAAAAACTCCAATCAACCCTATCATAAGCTTTCATCATATCTAGTTTAACAATGAAAGAAGGAAAGTTATTAGTGTGGATTGAATGGAATACTTCATGTGCAACTAGCACTCCCTCTACTATCTCTCTTCCTTGAACAAAGCCCCTTGCTCTTGAAAAATGATCTTGGAAATAAGTTGTTGCAGCCATAAATAAATTTCCTTTGTGAATATCTTATACACTGTGTTACATAAGGAAATGGATCTAAATTCTGTAAATTTCTTTGGATCCTTTGATTTTGGTAGAAATACTATATTTGTAACATTAAAATCCTTCAATATTGTACCATTCCTTTGTGACTCCTCCAAGGCTAAGAACAAAAATCCTAGCACATCCCAAAAATTATGAAAGAAAAGGGTTGTGAAACCATCAGGCCCTCGGGACTTATCTAGTGAGAGAGAAAACACAACTTTCCTTACTTCTTCCAAAGTGAAAGGTTTCATGAGATCGAAATTGTCTTCATGAGAAATCAGTTATGGTATTACTGACAACAATGATTGTTCTTCTTGACAACTCTGAGTAGGCTCTTTTGTCAACGGAGCTAGGAGACTTTTGAAGAATTTTACACCCTTTACATGAATTTCCCATGCATTTGTAATCAATTCCCTATGACCGCATCTTGAAATTAAAACACCATATGTGGTGCTCTATTAACTTGAGTTGAGGCATGCAAATACTTTCTATTGCGATCCACTTCTTTCAACCAAAGTTCCCTAGACTTCTGGCACCAATAAATCTCTTCCATTTTGCCTAACTCTTCCCATAACATTTGCAGGTTCTTTTTCTTTTCATATGTTTTAGTATCCAAGCCATTTTGAATTATAAGCTCATGAACCATGGCTAACTCCTTTTCTAGCTCTTTCTGAAAAAATATATTATATTATTATATAATATTATATAATAATATAATATAATATAATATTTATATTATATAATATATATATATATATATTGATCAAAAGTGGTAGACGACTATAATTTTATTAATATTAAATATATATTTTATATAAAATTCTGGTTCACGTGGACATACTGGTGGGAAGTAACGAGGAAGAAAACACTCAGTTATAGTCTAAGTAACTAAATTTTACAATTTGACCAACACGATCAGATTGACTATTACAAAAGACTAATACAATCTCATCTATCTGATTGATACATTACATAAGATCATCCCCAATTCATGCCCAATGTAGGAACTCAAAAAAACTCCCTATCACATTACATATCCCCTTTATGCCTTATTATAAATTTGAGGCCCATTACATATATATAGTCCCTAACCAAAAGAACTATTAGGCTAGATAAAGATCAAAGTTAAAAAGATAATGATTTGTTTCTTGCTCTTTTAAAGCCATTGACTAAGATTTCTTTTGTTTCCACATGCTTGTCTGTATTATAATATTATATTTATATTATAATGTATTTAATATTATATATTATTATATAATATAATTCTGACAAATGAAAATTTACCACACCATTGCTAAAGCCAATAGATCATGCTACAGGACAACAGTATATATCTGTAAATGTTAAAAAAGTAGAGAAACAAAATAAAATAGAGAATAAAGAACAAGAAACGAGACACAATTTACTATGGTTCAACAATTGCCTACTTCCACTTTCAAATAGGGAATCACCTTATTATCAATTACCAATAGCCAAATAATGATTTGCTACATATTTATACAAAGCTGGGAGAATATGAATGGTCATGTGACTGTTGGGCTTCACATCCTAACAATCTCCCCCATGAAGTCCAATCGACATTGCCATGCACTGTCATCCCCTGCATTTCCATATTGTCTTCACATTGCAACTAGGCTAAAAGTTTTTAACTTCACCAATTAATATTCATGTACACTACAAATCAATATTCTCCAAATTCTGTCAGACTCAATAAAATATATTTTTGAAACACCTTCTATTGCTACTTCTTTGGGGCTTAAAATCTCATTCTCATAGATCAATTGCTGAAATCAATACCTACGCCCTCAAAGATCTTCTCCTCAATGGAATGCCCAATTTTCTTGATCCTGTAGACTAATTGCATCCGTTCAATATAATCCTGAATGTTCTATGCAAGTACCATGAACAAGGGCTCATCTTGCAAGCGCTCAACATACTCCTTTATGTGAGGATCAATGCATTGTAATTCATTATCAATTTGTTCAAGAAACGCAAGAATATTCCCCCAAATTCAGATAGTTTCCACATGATCTAATCCCTTCCAGGTTTCATTTTCATTAGGCTCTACAAAATCATTGATGAAAAAGTCTCTATATCTAGTGAATGCCAAACAAGGAATTACCAAATACTAGGATCCATCTTTGCTCCACCTCTCCATGACCTTCCATCTTCTATGTGTGCCCATTCATCGAGAACTACTTTCTCCACCATTGTATCCCTACTCAACAAGTACTCTGCATTTTCATTGAGGTAGTAAGGATTTTCCTCCACCCCATCCTGATGAAACACAGATATGTGATTAGAGCACTCCCCTACTTCAAATGTCAGGGGAAATAATGCTAGAGCTCCTAGGAAGTGGATGAGAAACAAAGAGTTTCTTGCAAGCGTCACATTGTCAATGTTGTAATGCTCAAAGAAACAACAATCCTTTGATGCAAAAACTTGCAACATGAATGAGGGAATACCAATCACTTGTAGGGGGTGCCACCCTTTTCTACCTTTCCCAATAGTCACATCACTGCTGGGTCAAACAGTCTTTGTAATGATGATCCCATGACAGCCATAAATAATCATCGTTGCACTTGATTCATTGACAATGCTAACATTTTATTGATCTATTTCATAAAAAAACATGTCCTTCACACCGAAGGTCTTGTCCTCTTCCGAGATATTCAGAATTCCATTGGAATCTATGTCGAAGCACACATTGATTTTTGGGACTCCCGTGGGTGTCATTGGGATGCCAAAGAGCTGAAATTTCTTGAGAAGATTATTGTCGCGAGTTCTAGTCTGCTCACCCTCATACACCTCAATTTTATCTCTTTCTACCCCAAAAAATTCCTCAACTTATGAGGAAAACAAATGGGGTTCTTCAAATTTTGAAATTGACTAGTTGTTAGGCTTGACAATATAGACTATATCCTCTCTAGCCTTTCCATGATCCCACTAGACATTCAAGCTCTCAATCAAATTAGAAGTTGTATCGTCCAAGCTAAGATCACTGCTCAAATTGATACTACAAATATCCCCACTTCTATTCTCACCCCCAACCCAGGGACACCCTTCTAGATCGTACGAAATATCTTCTCCTTTCGCTCCAAGTAAGAAGACAATTAAATTTCTTGGCACTTATATTTCCTAGTAGGGCTTCAAAGCCTCGAGAGAAGTTTCACTCCCAATTTTAAGAGGCCGTGACTCAAAAGCTTTAATTTCAACACAAGAGGGACTAGGACTGCCCATAAAATCAATCATTTCAAAAAATTACTACTCCATGAGGGTGTCTTCGATGTTGTTTGGAAAAGGGTAGGGTTTTTCATCCATTACAAGCTTCTCCAAGTTGTCCACTGGAATATCATCTACCTTCACAACTGCTGACAACATCTCCATTGTTTCCATAGACTGGTCTTAGATCTCCACATACCTGTCCAAGTGGACAACTAAAATATGACAAGTTGGAAACCACTTACCTTCCACAGTGTTGATGGTGTCAAGCTTCTCCACTAGACCTTTGGAATCAAAAAAACATCACATGTTTCTGTCTTTGGTAGGAAAACTTGATCTCGCCATCATAGTTTCCTTTAATATAGATCCACTCGATGACAATGAAACTAAACTTTTAGGATTATATCCTCTTGAATTAATTGATTAATAAAGTACATAAATCACTTCACCACTATCATCGGTGCCACTTCTTTATTCTATTGAAATTGTATTTCAGAGATCCCAAGCATCCTGAGTATTGACATTGATGCTTGCGTTGAGGAAAAACTTGAGGCACTCCACATCACCCACCCATGTGGCCTCATACACATTCCCCGTGAGCACCTTCTTTAGTGGAAAAGTGGCCTCTTTCTACCTCTTATGTGTTTTTGGTGATTTTTTCAGTAGAACTAAATAATCCTTTAAGAAGTAGCCAACTCCTATGATGAAGAACTATTAGGTTAGTGGCCAACACAACGAGCATAAGATTTTAAAGTTTGTGCTCCTTCACTTCAGTCTCTATGAAACTTAGGAGGGTAATCCCAATTTCATATTTGTGCAATATAATCAATTAGTAACACATTTATACATAGATTAATTTCTTTTATAGTAGATAAAATTAATTTCAATGAAGATTTGGCCGATTTTCAAATGAAGGATTTAGCCATCTACTAGGAATTGAAAATAATTCCACTTTTACTATCCTTGGAGAGATTTTCTATTTTAGTATTATCTTCTCAGATGTCTAGAGCCAAGAAAACTATTTGTTCATCTTATGCAAGATTTTCTAACAAAATAAGTAGTGTCTAATCAATTGGAGCAATGGAGTCAAGTACACAAGAGGGTCAGTAATATACAAATTACTTGTTTAGGAGAGAAATAGACTATTTTTGTATTGCTTTGCATTTACAAAAACTCACTATGCAAGAAAACATTTACTTCTTAGCAATCCTAATCCATCCCTTACAAAGTTTATGACACTATTTAATCATTTTAATTAATTCCTTGAATTAAAGCTGAAAACAAAGTAATACATTCAAATGAAATATTTTAAGACAAATTACAACACCATTGGTATTTATCATTTATGACTTTGAAATGAACATACATAGGAGAGTATCAATTCCTTGACTGATATTTTGTTTTGATATCAGTAATTTCTATAAAACTCATTTAAGATCGTTACATACATGACTTCTTATCCAAGATAAACTACTGGCCTACTTCAGAATTCTATCCTAAGTGCCCTTTCTTAGCTTTTTTCCAAGGACCCTATTAAGACTTCAAAATCCAACCCTTTGTAATAAGCCCTGAAATCCCCTTTTATAGGATAAGGGAACAACAAGCATCAAGCTTAATTACATTTACATTTCATTTCATTTGTTCCAGAATTCAAGATATTCTTAGTTTGTTACATGTAATCATTTGAGGAAAATGGAAGAGTAAAAGACCACATTCCACATTCCCTAAATGAAGAAATTCCAAATCCTTGAAAATAAAAGTTTGTTGTAACCATGTTGAATCCTCATCCTTTTTAACCAAGGAAGATTCTCCAATAGCAACTCCAACACAAACCTGTGTATCGTCTAGATACAATATACATGCCACCAAGGTTAGCTAGTCTAGAATTTCTCCTACATACCAGCCCGAAAACATTCCAGCTCAACACATGAAAAAAGAAATCACATGAGTGCTAAATAGAACAATCCTAACAAAAAGGGAATGGTATCATAAAAAAAAAGGGTGCAATTATCACTCTGAGTCATCAACCTCAAAGGATATTTTCCCACATTTTATTCATGTTGGGACTAGAGAAACTGTCACCACCTCTTTATCAGGATTCCTCGATAGTACCAGGGAGAGGGGATAACAATCAACCTCTGATTCAGTGTCACCCTCATTGTTTGGAGGGTTATTAAGAAGCTCACATGCAAAATTGCATTCCTTTGGGTAGGATAGTTTACAGTGCTCACTCTCCATCCATTCCCTCTTTTTATATTTCACCATCCTCT